>CAJQZJ010028248.1:554-20661 GCA_907164525.1 Lophiomys imhausi | reverse complement strand
TGAGTGGAAATTGCAAGGTTTGTGTGTTACTTCCGTGCAGTATCAAAATTTTACAAAGGCTGCTAATTTGTCTAGACAATTGTCAAAGTTCCTCTTACAGGATTGGTCGGCTGAATTTGAAAATAAGATGAGAGAGCTGAGAGCGACAATCGTCCACATCAATTCCACTCGGGTGGATCTGAGCCTGGCCACTGGTTTGACTTCCTGGATACAGACGGCTATGGATCATCTTAAGGAGTGTGCAGGCGTAGGCTCTTTGGCAATACTGATGATACTAGCCTGTCTGGTTTGCCTATGGTGCATCTACAAAATGAGAGCCACACAAAAGCGTAATGCAGCCATGATTATACAAGCCCTTGTCGCCATTGAGGCGGTCGAGTCCCCTCAGGCATGGCTCGCTGCCGTGAAGCCTTAAATCTTCACTGAGCATAGTCCCTGCCCACTGAGGTATTCGTTCCACGGATATTAGGGTTCTTGCAAGTCAATGATGGAGTTGACGGGTAAGTCTCGGCCACCTAAGACAGGGCAGTCCCGAGTGGGGAGGCTGACCCAGAGACGGGTAAGAGTTTGAGCACTGCCCTCCTACAGGCTCAGGCCCACCTTGAGATCCCCAGATATGGGGATTACGAAGCCTTTCCAGGGACTTCTACCAACTTTAGAAAAAATAAAAAAGGGGGAACTGTAGAGAGCTGCGACGTGCTGCGCCCTAAAGATGGCGCCGGTTTCCGTCTTCCACCAGCCCGACGGTGAGCGCTCTTGGTGGTAAACAAGTCCATATTTGGCTAAGACCGCTGATCTGGCTTGCTTCCGCATACGTGGGCCTCTAAGATAGCACTACGTGGCTTTACTTGATTGGCTGTTCATTTAGTATTTAGCCTGTGGGTTGGGTCTGCCCGGGCATTCGGAAGACTGTTTTCAAGGGACCCGAATAAACTGCTTGAGAAGAGCTTTTGCAAGTTGCGTCATCCTTGCTGGTCGAGGGGGACGCGACATAAAGCAAAAGACACTGTCATTCGAACAAAACGGCAACCAACAGACTGGGAGAAAATCTTCACCAACCCCACATCTGATAGAGGGCTATTATCTAAAATCTACAAAGAACTCAAGAAATTAAATGCCAAGAAACCAAATAATCCAATCAAAAAATGAGAGATGGAGCTAAATAGAGAATTCACAAAGGAGGAATCCCTAAGGGCTGAGAGACACCTGAAGAAATGTTCAACATCCTTAATCATCAGAGAAATGCAACTCAAGACGACCCTGAGATTCCACCGAACACCTGTTAGAATGGCTAAGATAAAGAGCTCAAATTATAGTGCATGCTGGCGAGGACGTGGAGAAAGGGGAACTCTACTCCATTGCTGGTGGGAGTGCAGGCTTGTGCAACCACTATGGAGGTCTGTCTGGGGATATCTTAGAAATCTAGGAATAACCTTGCCTCAGGACCCAGCCATACCACTTCTGGGTATTCACCCAAAGGACCTCTCACGGAGACATAGGGAAGTCTCCTCATCTATTTTCATAGCAGCCTTATTTGTAATAGCTAGAAATTGGAAACAACCCAGATGTCCCTCAACTGAAGAATGGATTAAAAAATTGTGGTACATATATACAATGGAATATTACTCAGCTATCAGAAACAATGAAATCATGCAATTTGCAACCAAATGGATGGATCTAGAGAAGCTCATCCTGAGTGAGCTAACCCAGTCTCAGAAGGATGCACATGGCATCTATTCACTTATAGTAGGATTTTAACTATATCGTACAGGATATCTGTATGACAACCAACACATCAAAAGGAACAAGGACATAATTTTTTTTTATCTTTTTCTTTTTCCTTCTTTTTTCTTTGTTCTTTTTCCTTTTCCCTTCTCTTTTTCCTCTCTTTTTTTTGATATTCTTTGTTTTTGTGGGTTTGTGTGTTTGTTGGTCTTTTTTTAGTATTCCCCCAGTAGCAATGAGACACCATTCACTGGCAGTACTGCCTCATAGGCCCCCAGTGAATGAAGAGGCTCTTGGCCCCCATATGACTCCTGATCTGTGGTGAGAGAATGTTAGGCAGGGACACTCCACCCCAAGGAACAAGACGGAAGGGTCAGGGGGTAGAGGATGGGAGGGTGGGGCTGGGAAGCAGGAAAAGAAGACAATATGATAAGGATGTACCCTGAAGCAACAAACAAATAAATTTATTAACTAAAAAAAAAAAAAAAAAAAAAAAAAAAGGCAGGGGGCAGGGCTGAAACACTGAATGGAATAGAGGATACAGCCATTCGGCCTGGTTTTGCAGACCTCCAGGTGTAGAGAAGAGGTGGAGCTAAGGTAAAATACAAGAGAATTGTGGTATTGGCCCATGCCTTTGACTTCAGCGGAGACCGGGGGAGGGGGGAGCACCGTAGAGTTGGTGGTCTTATGTATTCTGGAGTCAAACGGAGCGAGGTGGTGAGGGTGCATACTCTTGGTCCCACCATTCAAGAAGAGTACACCCTTGGTCCCAGCTCCCAGCACACTGGAGACAGAAACGGGCAGATCCCGGAACTCAGGGTCAGCCTGATGCAGGGCAAACTCTAAATAGAGAAAGACTTCAATCCAGGAGTGGTGGAATACATCTTTGATCCCTTCAGATGGGAAACACAGGTCTCTGATACCAATAATTAGAGCTCAGAGACACACACATGGGTTTTGGAGGGACCTAGGTTTGGAGGCTACTTACAAAAGGCCTTCTCGATGCAGGCAGATTGTCCTTTGGGATCTCAAAATATATACACTAGAGCTGGTTCAGCTCCAAGGTGACAGAATGATTTCTTCTTTAACCTGGATTGAAAGATAACGCTTTGTATGTTGTCAGAAGGCCAAATTAGCTTCAGGAGAAGTACTACCTAGCCCCACCCATCCCCCCCCCCAAAAAAAAACAAAAAAAAACAAAAAAAAGAGGGCAATTGTCCTAGGGTTGGGATTGGGGCAGGGCTCTGTTCTTATCGTTCCAGGAGAATCAAAGCGACCATTAGGGGAGCCCGGGGATGGCTGGACAGCGGAAACCTCAGCAGAGAGCAGAATCAGGCACCAAGGAGGACGAGTGACCCAGTTGATTCTGCCTGGCAGACTTCCTCAATAGCTGTCTCCATCGGGGGCCTGCAACCACCACAGCAATCCAATGTCACTGGGACCGCTCAGCTCTACATAATGCCCTGGCAGGAACCTCAGTGAAACCTGCAAGATCAGCTTCTGCCTACAAACCCCTTAGGTCATCTAAACAGCTGAGAACAGAAGGACTGAACATAAAAGGAGTGTACTAACATTTTTAATCATTTTTCCCATTTGGGTTCGGGCCACAAACAGGTCTACTACGACCCAAATCAGCAGGAAGTCACTTTAAGAGAGCGACGTCCCATGCCAAGAGGGTGGGGAGGGTGTTTCTCCGCCCTCCTTTTGGTTATTTGAAGGATAACTGAAAACTCTGTTATGTAGGGGAAGAGACTACAAGCTGATAAATGGTCCTGTCTTAATGGGTTTTGGAGGTTAGCCCCAGGGAATTCCTACTTTTCCTTTTCTGTATCCTTCTTCCTCTCCTATGTAGGAGTGCATGGGATTGAGAAAAATGAGATATAGACATAGCACAGGAAGGTCCAAGAAGAAGGGACAGATTATTGAATATGCCCTTATACCTCTGTATATTGATACAAAATTAGTAGTTTATTTGGCTAAAGTGGTATTGACCATTGTTTATTGTGCAAAAATAAGATTGTATTGAATTACATCGGTATTGATCTTTGTATATTGATACAAAATTAAGATTATAGTTGGCCACAATGGTATTGACCCTTGCATATGGACGTAATGTTAAGATTATATTGGGCTACATAGGCATTGATCTTGGTGTATTGATACATAATTAAGAGTATATTTAACCACAATTGAACAGATCTTTGTATATTGATACAAATTTAAAGGTAATGCTTCCTAATGGTATCATACCTAGAGACACTTAAAAATAAAATGTGAAGCTCTGACCTCTTGATACCAACCGTCTAAAACGGTCTAGGATAGTTAAAACAAACTCCTAGTCATGCAAACATGTCACTTTGTTAGCTACTATGACAGTCTACCACAGATATTCTCTAAACTACCCAGTAATCAAGTTGCTAAATGACAAGCAACATTTGCTTATCTAAATACAAGAGATGGATAGGGCATCTTCAAAAACCCCTAGAGATCTGCAGAATATGGCATTCAAAGATGTTATCTTAAATCAAGATTTTTTTTTTTGATATCGAGACATATCAGCGCCTGACAGCACCCCCTATTCTACTCCAAGTAGAAGATAAGCATCGAAGAACCTCCACTATAAGATGGTTGAATTAGTGGCAAGCCTTTCTCTTGGCATGAAAAAACCTCTTGCACCAACTGCAGACAGACTGCTGTCCAAAAAGGACAAAACTTGGTAGCAGGGAAGTCGACAGCCTAACTCTGCCAAGACAGGGTAGGTAAGTCCTTCATAATCCCTGCTCTACAACAAATGTCTGTCAGAGAAACAGGACCCAAAGGCTGAAGATTGATGCTGGAATGTTTGGAGAGAAAATGGGAACTGTCCAGGCAGCCATTGGTATGTTCTTTCTTAGTTTTGGAAGCTGCAGGCCCTGCACTTCCTATATAAGCAAATATATTTATCCCTCTCAGGTCTCTGAGGTGATTGAAGAATAGACAGCTAGAGTCTCATAGTTAAATTTTGAACTGTTTAGGAATCAAGAGGGTGTTATAGATCTAAGATGATACTCTTAAAAGTGTGTTGCAAGATAGTATGAATGTTGAGTCACATATAGACCTTTAAACTCATGGAGTTGGTTAGATAGTAGAATGTTAAAATCAGGGGCCAAATATGTATAAACTGGACATTGGGAAGGTATACTGGGCCAATTTACTCTCATAAATGTGGCATATTTATATCTATTGTTTTGTATAATACTTACTGTTATAAGAGAAGGAACTATGTGTTGGACTGAAAGGTGAAACTTCTGGGGGGAAGAGGGTGGAAGGGCGGGTTAGGAAGGGGGAATAGGGAGGGGTTTGTTACTGAGATGTAACTTGAAGAAAAAAAAATGTTTAAAAAAAAATTACAATGCGCTGTGGGAAAACGATCCAATTCAGACCATATTAAATCACATAAAGGCAGGTTTATTGGATATGAGAGTGAAAGAGAAATAGCATGCGCATGCAGAGAGAAAGAGAGACAGAGAGAGAGTGGGAGAAGGAGGCAGAGAGGGGAAAGAAAGTGAGGGGGAGAGGAAGAGAGAGTCCAATGTAATATTTCTTCTTGATGCATGAAAAATTCTATTAGATTTAATAGTCTACATTTCTAAAAATCAAATATGCCAATTATTATTATGCCTATACCAACATTCTTTTAATTAATATGTATATTGTTATTTCAATAGCACCTAATGATCATGACTTTTAAACTAAAATATTTGTTAAATTTGTATGCCCCCAATGTATGAGGAGGCTCTAGGCCCTCATATGACTGCTGTACTGTGGCGGGGGAGTGATATGTAAGGACACTCCACTTCAGAGGAGTGGGATGAAAGGGATAGGGGATAAAGGGTGGGAGGGCGTTACTGGGAGGGGTGGAAAGAGGACACTGTGATGGAGATGTAACCTGAATTAATAAATAAATAAAAATAAATAATAATAATAAAAACAAAAAATGTATTCCTATTGATATATTTGAATTTGAACTGCTATCTACTACTTTCTATTTAATTGGTCTTTTGTTTTTCTTTTCTTTTTCTTTCTGAAAACTATTTTGTGTTATCCTTATTTATTTTATTTATTTATTGTACAGGCAGGGATGAGACTGTGATCCTCCCTCACATATGTCAAGTGAGTATTCTGCCACTGAGTTACCTTCTCAACTTTAAACATATTTAAAATATCTTTTTCAAAATTTTTATTTGAAAGTGTTTTTTATGTAGTATGTTGGGTTTGTTTTTTTTGTTGTTGTTGTTGTTTTCATGTTGTTTGGTTTTTTTCTTCAAGTTACATCTCAATCACAATGTCCCACCTCCCCTCTCCGGTCCCACCCTCTTCCCCATCATCCCCTCACCACCTGCTTCTTTGTTTCTTTCTTTTTTTTTTTTTTTTTTTTAAGTTTCATGTATGTCTTTTTTCCCCCAACAGCTCCCACTTTCAGTCCAACAACTGGCTCTTTCTCTTATAACAATAAATACACTACAAAACAACAAAAATAATTAGGCCACAGTTACGAGAATTATAATGCTTAGCATACATTCCCAATGTCCAGTTCATACATATTTGGCAACTGACTTTAGCATTCTACTATGCAATCATCTCCATGAGTTTAAAGATCTATATCCAACTCAGCTTCCATCCTAACTTGAACCACAATTTTAAACACATCTTAGATCCAGAACACCCTCTTAATTCTTAAACAACTCAAAATTTAACTATGAGACTATAGCTAACTATTCTTAAACCACATCAGAGACCTGAGAGGGATAAATATATCTGATTATATAGGAAGTGCAGGGCCAGCAGCTTCCAAAACTTAGAAATGACATACAACTGACTGCCTGGACAGTTCCCAATTTCACTCCATACATTACAGCATGAATCATCAGCCATTTGGCCAGGTTTCTCTAACAGACATTAATAGTAAAGCAGAATTTATGAAGGACTTGCCTACCCTGTCTTGGCAGAGCTAGGCTGTCGACTTAACCTGCTTGCAAGTTTTGTCCTTTTTGGGCAACAGTCTGTCTACAGCTGAAACAAGGGATTTTTCTTGCCAAGTGACAGACTTGCCACTAATTCCACCATGAGATTCTTCAATGCTCATCTTCTACTTGGAGTAGAATAGGGGTGCTGTCAGGAACTGACATGTCTCAATATCAAAAAAAATCTTAAGAAAACATCATTGAATGCCATATTCTACAGATCTCTTGAGGTTTTTGAAGACCATCTTTCTCCTTATATTTGGATAACAAATGTCACTTGTCTCTTAGCAATTTCTGATTAACTTAGAAAATAACTGAAATAGACTACCCTAGTACCTAACAAAATGACGTGCTTGAATGACTATTAGTTTGTATTTCTTAATTATCCTAAACAGTTTATGACAGTTGCTAACAAAAGGCCAAAATTCATATTTCATTTTTAAGCGTTACCTAGGTACAATACCTTAAAAAGAGTTAACCTTAAATTTGTATCAATATACAAAGATCAATAACAATGTAGCCAAATACAATCTTAATTTTTCATGTTTTGATCATATTCTCTCCCCTCTCCCCAAACCCTCCCACATGCTCCCCACTCAAATTCATCCTTTCTTTCTATGTAAACAAAACAAAATCTAAAATATTTTTAAATGACAAAAGTAATATATAAAAACAGACACAAGTTTTTAAAAGAGAAAATCAATTTAAAAAACAAAGCAAGCACACAAAAAATCATGGAGATGTGTTTTGTGTTCACCAACTGCTGTTGGAAATGGGGTCTCCCCTGAAGTGTGGTTAATATACCCAATGAAAAACCATAGGAGAAAATAGATTTTCCTTTCCCACCAAGTAACAATAGCAAACAGTTTCTTTGTTAAGTGTTGGAATTTATGTCCACTTACCCTTCTCAGCACTGGGACTTAAACACATATATTTTTGTGTGTCCTGTGAAAGCAGGATTTGTAGTTTGTACTTTGTTTTGTTATTTTATAGGCATCCTGGTGTGTATAGTAACCTGACCTATTATATTAAAATGCAAGCTCTCTTTTGTATATTTCTCTAACCCTTTCTCCTAAAATTCAAGCAATTGTCATAAAGTTTGACTTCACATACATTTCACACAAGATGGGCAGTATTTCAAGCATCATTTTTTCTGTAAAATTAATATATATATTTACTCATATATTATTATTTCGTCTGACTTCACAGTTTATATCTGACTTTATTTGCGAACTATTACCTTCTAGCTGAAGAATTATCATTAAGTATCATAGATCTACTGGCAAATTGTTTAAGGCTGTGTTTAAAGATGTCTTCTTTATACATTTATTTAGAGATTATATAGTATTTGATTATTTCTTTTTTAATTGTATTTTATTTTTTTCCTTTATTTTTTATTTCTTCAAGTTACATCTCAATCGCAGTCCCCTCCCTATTCCCCCCTACAGTCCCACCGTCCCACCCTCAACCACCCATCCTCTTCCCTTTATTTTTTAAGTTTAAGGTATATCTTATTTGCCCCTACAGTTTTCCCTTTCAGTCCAACAAATGGCTCTTTCTCTTATAATAATAAATACAATACAAAACAACAGAGGTAATTAGGCCATAATTATGAGGGTTATATGGCTTAGCGTACATGTCCAATGTCCAGTCCATATGTATTTGGCACCTGACTTTAACATTCTACTATCTAACCATCTCCATGAGTTTAAAGTTCTATATCTGACTCAACAATCATACTAACTTGCAACACAATTTTAAAAGCATCTTCTTAGATCTATAACACTCTCTTGACTCCTAAACAGCTCAAAATTTAATTATGAGACTCTAGCTATCTGTTCTTCAACCACCTCAGAGACCTGAGAGGGATAAGTATATCTGATTTTATAGGAAGTACAGGGCCTGCAGCTTCCAAAACTAAGAAATGACATACCAGTGGCTGCCTGCACAGTTCCCATTTTCTCTCCATACATTACAGCATCGATCTTCAGTCGTTGGGCCCTGTTTCTCTGACAGACATTGATTGTAGAGCAGGGGTTATGAAGGAGGTATCGATACTACAACTAACACACCAAAGGGATATTTGATTATTTCTAAAGTAGCATTCTCTTTCTGAAAACCCTTAGTTTCTTTTCTTTCATTTTGGAAGGCAGCTATAAGTATTTTTTTATTATTATTAATTTAATTTTTCAAGTTATATCTTTATCAACGTTCCCTCCCACCTCCCCTCCAGGTCCCACTGAAATAGCACCTGGAATCCATCTCTGGACCACAGCTCCAGAAAGAGCAATAGCCAACTGCCTATTCACTTCTCATGTGCCTATCACTAGCACCTGCCCAATCCTTCTCCTTTAAATATCTTTACTAAGGCACAGATTGTTTCTTCAGTGTATACACTATTTACAGTTGTTCTTGTGGTTCCTGTTTGTTTGAAAGAAACTACTCTAACCTACCTGGGAGTTCTCGTTCTAATTTGGTCACTAATTTTCACTAATAATGCTCATATTTTTATCTATGCTTCTGTACATGTCTGAAATAATTTCACAATTTCACTCATCCAAGAATCCCTCCCTAAAATATTTACCCAGGCTCCATAACATATGGGTAAACTTCACTACAAAAAAAGGTATGCAAAAAATATTCCTGACTTCAAGGAAGAGTAGTTGTCATACAATTTATCATAGATATCAAAGTATAACCAGATGTTTTCTCAAGACCAAACTACAGAATTGTAGGCTTTTACTGTAAGGTGGTTGGTGTTCTAAAGAGAACTAAGGTCACACACAGGTGTACAAGGACCTTAACATTGCATCTGAAAGTCATGGAAAGTCAAGGCAGACCACTGTACTCAGAATCTAGGACAGAAGCATGAGTCAGACCCTTTCTTAGAGACCCAAGGAAGAATCAACATGAAAATAACTTGATTGCAGACTTCTATTCTCAGGAACTGTGAGACACAAATTCTATTGTTGTTTTTAAACCATTTAATTTGTGGTGCTTTGTTAAAGTACCCACAGATAACCAATAAAGTATTTAAGGAAGAGTGTTACAATTGTTTTAAATCAACAATTTTCCTAACAAATATTTTATACCCATTAAGTTTTACATTCATAAATATGTTTTCAAGATAATAACACTACTAATTTTTATTGCCTTGCCTAAAGTGAATGTTTATCTTTTCAAAAGCCATTACTGTATCATTCTCTGCTTCTGCAGTCCTATGAATATAGGATTGATTCTTAGGAACATGCAAAGAGAATTGAGTATATACAAATCAGGATAAATTCAAATGATCTTTTCATGTATCAAGCATTAAACTTTAAAATCTAATGAGTCATTTCCAAATTCCAGGCACTGGACCAAACAAGAGGACAAAAACATCCACACTGTCTTAATCTGCTCACAATGTTTTCATAGAAAACTGTCATATAAATTATGCGTGGGATACAGCATGATTACTAATAATTACAATTGATTACATATGGCTATGAAGACAGCAGAGTTATTCTTTAACATGCCACTTATAAATAAACATACTGAGAGTGGTTGGAGTCTCATATAACCTTAAACACTGGGCCTGTTTAGATCTCAACCTTCAAAGCTAGCTTTCTACTTCCCATTCCAAACCCCCATAAATACTTGAGCATATCCCATGTGGGCTCTGTCCCTCCATGCTATGCTGATCCTCTAGGCCATGTGCAGTTCTGATCCATCTAACACATGGTATCAGTACTTCCTCCTCCTCTTCTCTCCTCTCTTCTCCTGCCTCTCTCTTCTCTCCCTCTTCTCTCTTCTCTCTTCTCTCCCTCTTCTCTCTTCTCTCTTCTCTCTTCTCTCTCTCTCTCTCTCTCTCTCTCTCTCTCTCTCTCTCTCTCTCTTAGCTTCTCTGACCCTTCTCTTTTGTCTAGCCCAGGCTATAGGCAATTTTATTTAACCTATCAGGGAAATGGAGAGCAAGCAAGGATATATAACATAATTTGCTGTAACTGACCATGCCCTCATCTGGGATGTGACCAGACTTTATGGGGAGCAAGGAAATAACATTTAATTATG
This sequence comes from Lophiomys imhausi, assembly GCA_907164525.1. Classification (NCBI taxonomy): domain Eukaryota; kingdom Metazoa; phylum Chordata; class Mammalia; order Rodentia; family Muridae; genus Lophiomys; species Lophiomys imhausi. The sequence continues at coordinate 9,880 of CAJQZJ010028248.1, read as the reverse complement.
TAACATTTTGATCATAACATCAGTGGGCAAAGATGGGAATATTTATTTTTATAATAATTTTAGAAATATATGTGATATGTTTAGCATATATATGTAGCTATAGCATAGAGAGACATCAGGATGACATACTAGAAAAATAACCTATGTTGAATATAAACATACACATTTGTAATTTGACATAGGTATTGGTTGCAAGGACCTGGTTTGTGTGATTGTAGAAACTAAGAATTCATAATATTTCTAGCTGTTAAGTTAGAGACCAAGAAAAGCTGATGATATAGCTAAAATACAAGAGCAAGTTCTGAGGAGCAGAGTAGCTAATATTGTAAGTTCTGGTCTGTCTCAGTCCCAAGGAACAAACTGATGTTCCAGCCCAAGGATAATTTGTGAGTGAGAAAATGATGCCTTCATTAGCTTTTTGATTATTCGGGTTTTCAACAGATTACATGGAAACCAAGAGATTTCCATTGCAATGGCCTTTTGCTTTGCTTAGTCTACTGATAAAAAACATAATATTTAGAAGAAATAAGTTCATAGACACAAAATAAAGTTTATCATAATATTTAGCCATCTCACAACCCAGTCAAGCTGACACATGCAATTGACTATCCAATCTAGATTTTCCACAGATATCACTTTAAGCAATGATTTTAAGCATTATTTTAAAACCAAATCAACACAAGCTCATACATAATATAACTGCCAGGGTCTTTGACTTTTTTCTACGTTAATCGTTGTTGGAATTAGAATTTCACAGTAGACATGCATTTATTTCTTCTATTACACTTTCATGAAATATGCACTGTTACTCAGACTTCTGTAATTGTGACAAAAATAAGAGGTAACATTTTAAACCATCAGTAAAAGATTTGTTTAGCTCACAGCTTCACAGGATGAGGTTGCAGCCAATAGCAAGTAGGCTCCAGAGATCTCCAGAAAGCTCTGGTACATCCGTTTAATGTCTCTGAAAGAAAACTGTTTTACCAAACATCAGTTACCATCTGTTATACCATCTTAAGAAATTTCAGTGACCATACGGCTGAGAGTTCTCTACCCAGTCCTAGAGTGTTAAACATCTACTCTTTGCTAGTCACTGTGTAAACAGGATGTGGAGAATTCATGAGTTCATAGTGTTTTCCCCTAAAGAATTGTGCTTTAGTTAAAAGCATTAGATGTTGAGCAAAATCTAACATTAGAAGATTAAATTAAAACTACACTTAACAAAGGATGAGCTAAGATACAGAGGGGAAGACAGATGGTTAATTTAATTATTGGATTATAGCTCAGATGGCACAATGTCTTGTGTGTGTAAATTCTTGCATTAAATCTCCAGTAATACATAAACCAGGAGTGGAGACACATACTCGTAATCCCAGTCTTGAGAAGTAGAGGCAGGGGCAGGTAGATCAGAAGATCAAGAACATCTTTTCTATAGAACAAGTTTGAAATCAATATAAACAACATAATAATTTATCTTTAAAAAATTTATGAATGAACATTATAGGCAGAAAAATTTCTGCTAGGTAGTCAAGGAAAGAGTAGCTTTTTAGATTTGATAAAAGTAGTTCTAGAAAGTATAACTCGAATGGTATGGATGTACAAGATGTACTGAGGAAGCTAAAGTTTTCTGAGATCTGAAGAATCAACAGGCTGAAAGGGAGTAGTAGATGGTTAGTATAAGCCTTTTGTTTTTAAAGCCCAGGTGGAGAATGTCACCAACATTATTGAAGATGATTTAGAAAGGGACAATACCAAATGTTTAAGTGGAAGATTAGTGAGGTAGGAAGGACACTGAAGAACAGAAATGTGAAAATTCTAGCCCATCGCTAGATCCAGCCAGTGGCTAGGTTTTAAACATAACATTTTAATGAAAATGAAACACTCATCTGTGTGCTCTTGCATGTTTCAGTGCAGAATTTCATAAGAGTTACAGGGATCCTAAAATACTCCCCAGAATTCTATAGAAAACAAAATAAACTTTTTAAAAAAAAAAAAGGATTTTAAGGCTTATCCAAAAACAAATGATTCCAGTTTGGATACATATTATTTAAAAATTGATGAATGAATAAATGTTTGAATGGAAAATAAGAGCTGACATAATGAGATATTTATTATTTGTCTAGTGATTATGAGAAATTTTAAATATGAGTCCAAATGAACTGAGGTTTTCAGATAAGAAACTAATCATGAAATGAATTCATGTATTTCTTAAATATTCTCATCCACAGTTTTGGGTTCTTGTGTGTGTGTGTGTGTGTGTGTGTGTGTGAAATGAAACACAAAGTTCCTTCCTTTGGAAGAACTTTATTTCAAATAACAAATATATCTTGTTTTAATAAAAAAAAAAGTGCATAATAAAATTCTGAGAATTTTGTACAAATTCTGAGTTCTGTTGTACTTTTTATAAAGTGTCCTACTAGTACTTAGGTCATCAAGAAAACAAAAATAGGAAATCAGGAAAACTAATTGCTTAAAAGTGCTCCAGCCAGTGCTCCAATGTGGGTAGCATGTGCCCTGAAACCTAAAATGCTTCCTTGGGTCGATTAGTATGATGCAAACTGCTTTAAAGTAGGGTAGCTAAGTCCAAATGACTCAAGAAAATTGTTCCATGTGGAATAGTTTGTTCCTTAAGTTTATATTAACATTTCTAAGTATTTTATGTGTCCACAGGGGAAAAAGCCATCTAAATACAGTAGTTTGCTAGCTGAAGTTGTTTAGTGCTTTATTTAATGATCCATTTAATAAGCCCAAGTTTCTTCCTGCTCTGGTTTTTGTGTAGTCATTATGAGTATTGGGTAGAATTATGAACTTCATTCAGAATTTCTCATAAATTTTCAACCTTATTGTATTCATTTAAAATAAGTTATGCCTTACCATGTCTCTCTTACAGTTTGCTGCTAAAGGACAACTACAGATGATTTGTTCAAAATCCCTTTTTTTTGAGGGAGCTCCACAAAAGCTATCTCATTAAATGATTACAGAATCAATTTTAGTTCCAACAAGGTGCTGCTAATAGCCTTGCTGAACTATGCAATACCTTGATAAACTCTTCATTGTGAGATAAATGGATTTTCACAAAGCAGACTTAGAAGTTGCATATAACATTATGTGCATGTGTTTGAACATTTTGTCATCACTGGAAAGGATCAGGAGAAGGAATAGGGACAATGAGACCTGAGAGACAGGGATTACTCTTGTGGAATATTTTTCTTCTTGAGTTTGGGTGAGTATTTCTTAGTATTTTGTATGTCCATAGAAGACTAATCAATATTATTAATAATCAATAATATTAATAATGTTCAGTGTAATAATAAATTGTCAATATTGTTGATTAATTTCATATTATTATTATTATTATTATTATTATTATTATTATTATATAGGCAATAATTAGACTTCCCTTATCCTATAACATGTATCTCAGAATCAAAACTAAAAGAATGATACAAATATTAGTAATGTGTATTTTATATTGGGAAAAACATAATCATATCATTGAGAATTTCTAAAAATAATGAAAGACTCAAAACCCAAGATGAAGAAAGCCTAGAAAACTTTAAGCATAATATTAAAATCAAGTACAAAGAAATAAAAGAAGACAGTGAAGAGGAAAAGAATATTATTGATAGATTAGCAAGATAAAATTTACACAAGACTTCTGATAATCTATGCGTGTAAGAAAATAGTAGATGATATACTGGTTACATCAAGTGTCAATATTGACAGGATATCAAATCACCTAGAATAGTTTCTAGGGCTGAAAATTATTCAAAGGGAACTAAGTATCAGCACTGGTTACTCACTCTGATTCCTGACTGTTGATACAATATGACCAGTTACCTTCATCTCTTGCTCCCTGACTTTTGCCACCCTAACACATGGGTATAGACCAAAAACAAAATAAAAAAAAAACAAAGGAAAAAAACTGCCTTCTTAAAACTTCCTTTTGCCCTGCCCATTGTCACAGTAGTGAGGAAAGTAACTGATAGAGGTAGACGTGTATCTGTTGAGAGTGGAAAACTACTGATATAAAGTTCTCCATCTAAACGCTTCAGAAATGATGAACTAGACTTTCTCAGATAAATACAAATTGAGATTTGTCCTTAATACATCTACTACCTTCATGCATTTTTGTACCTACAATAAAATACTTGAGAGTAGATAATGTTTTGTTTTTATTTAAAATTTTTATTATATTTTGTTTATATACATAGTGTGTGTGTGTATGTGTACTAACACCTAACTTGTATAATAACTAATGTGTACAAATTAGAGGAGAAATTATGGTAGTAAATTTGATGCTTCTACCATGTGCGAAACAAAATCTATGATAACTGATAATTATAAAACAGTTAAATTAATAATGCAAGAAAGAATTTGTTTTAGATATGGATAAGTAAAGTGAATGAGAGTAATGTAATAAAAGATGGAGGAGAAATTTTGTAGTACAATATATTTTTAGTATGAACGTATGGAGCCTATATTATCCATGCAGTAATATAGTCTTATTTAGAAGTGCACATTGCTTAGTTTTAAATATGTATGGCAAACATTAGAGATGCTTTGTGATGGCAGAATGGGGATCTTGAAGGATATGACAGACATAACAAAAAAAAGCAGAAAGAAAGTGCTATAATATATTAACACTAATCAAAATAAGTTAGTGAAGTTATAATATTTCAGACAAAACATACTTTTGAAGAGAAAATAAACAAAGGTAAATAAGGAAATTTTCAGGGAATAAGTGAAAGAGAGAAAAGTCCAGTAATGTTCTTGGGAACTTTACACATGTCAGTGATTTACAGAGACAGCAGAAAAGATAACATTAAGAATTAAGTTGGAACTCACTCTGGCAATATCTTAGAAAACTTGGAATAGCCCTACCTCAAGACCCAGCCATACCACTTCTGGGTATCCACCCAAACGATTTCTCACCAAACCACAAGGACATATCCTCATCTATGTTCATAGCAGCTTTATTTGTATTAAATAGAAACAACCCAGATGTCCCTCAACTGACGAATGGATAAAAATATTGTAGTACATTTACACAATGGAATACTACTCAGTTATCAGAAACAAGGAAACCATGCATTTCGCACCCAAATGGATGAAACTAGAAAAGCTCATCCTGAGTGAGCTAACCCAGATTCAGAAGGATGCACATGGCATCTACTCACTTTTAATTGGATTTTAGCCACATAGTACAGGACAACTGTCCTACAACCAACACACCAAAAGGATCAGGAACATAGATTTTGTTACCTATTAGTGGGGCAATTTGCCCTAGGGGTGCTGCCATGTAGGCCCCCAGTGCAAGAGGAAGCTCTTATCCCTCATATGACCACTGAATGAGAGGGGCTGGTATGTAGGGACACTCCACATTGGAGGAGTAGGATGGGTGGAAGAGGGATTAGGAGGGTGGAACCAGGAGGGGTGGAAGGAGGGCACTGTGATGGAGATGTAACTTGAAGTAATAAATAAACATAAATAAATATATATACTATTAAAATATATTTTCATTAATTCTTTGAGAATTTCACACAATGTGTTTTGATGATAATCACCTACCAGTACTCCCAACAATTGGTAGATCCATCCCTTCTCTCCCTTCCCCCTCACAAGGTTTGTTTGTTTGTTTGTTTGTTTTAATCAACTGAGACTAATTGGTGCTGCCCGTATACTCATGGAATGTCAACCTTGGGTAGCCACACCCTTAAAAGAAAATGAATCTCTCTTCCATCAACTTACTATCAACAGCTCCTCAGTTAGAGGTGGAAGCTCACGATTCCTCCCAGCTCCATGCTGGAATGTTGACTAGCTTGATCTTGTTTAGGCAACCACAGCTTCTGTGAATTTAAGAGAACAGCTTTTCTGCTATGTTCAAAAGACAGTGTTCTGATCCAGTTCTCCCTGACCTCTGGCTATCACAGTCCTTCTATTTACTCTTCTGAGACAATTCCTAATCCTATGGGGAGAAGGGTTATACAAGTGTCCCTTTTATGACTTAGCACTTCAATGATATATATTGTCTACACTTTGATTTTCTACATTAGCTACTGTCCACTGAACAAGGAATCTTCTCTGATGAAATCTGAGAGGTAAAATAATCTATCCGTGGTGATAAAGTTGGAAAAATGCCTGATATTATGTCCGTTTAGCAGAATAATAGTAGTATGTTTATCAGAGCACACACACCCCAACCATGCATTTTTGTTCAGAATTACAGGGCCATGCATGTTAGCAGGCTTTAAATCTATTCAGAAAGCATTTGGCTACCCCATAACATTCATGCCAATATAGTACCAATGAGCATATTTTCCTATACCAGTCATTATTGTCATTCACAGAGCAAAAAGTTGGGTAAGACTGCTGATAGCTTTTTTCTTCTAGTAGTCTACTTAGCACCTCCTTATACCAAGAAAGCTACCTAGTAGAGAGAAAGCCATTGGGCTTTTACCAGCTTTGTTTCTGAGTGTCGTATGAGTCAAGTATGAGATATCTTCAGCAGTAGAGACTATCAAGGCAATTACAATAAGTTGTATTAAGATATATTATTTTAGACCCTTGGGACACCCCTGACCAACAATTGTAGGGGAAGTACATGGCACTGCTTTTTTTTTTTTCTTTTTAGTTTGGTAAACCTATGTATGGCAATGTCATACATAGTAGTTTAAGTGTAGTAGTAATACTATATTTTATTAAATTTAATATTACTACTATTTATTAAATGATAAATTAGTGACCTTCCATATGGCTTTTTCAAGCATACTTAGTGTTATTTATCCTTATTCCACCCTCTGCACTCATCATACCCTCCTATTTTTCTCCACACCTAAACCTCATTCCCCAATATTACCTCTTTCTCCTTCATGTTGCCTATAACAAAACATTCTAAATAATAAACTGGTAAAAAAAATTCCTCAAAAAATTTTATATAGTTTAAACTAAGGAAAAATCCAAGTTCTGAAATTTTTTAAACTGGAAAAATGCAATACTGTGAAACATATTGAGCATACATACTTGAGGAGAATATTGTGCAAGGCCATTTGCTTTTACTTTATTGAGCTATAAGACAATTGAAATTAAATTAAAAATAAGCATAAAAGAAAGCTGGAAAGACATAGCATGGATGTTAACAACATGTGATGTTCTTACAGAATATACCAACTCTGGTTTAACAATGTATTCTGGCATCATGTACACACACACACACACACACACACACACACACACACACCCACACACACGGACACACACATGTGCACATGCACACATATACACATTAATAAACAAAATAAAGTACATCTAAATATATACAGAAGAAAAGTTAAAATTGAATACAATAGAGAAAATCAGTAAAACTGAAAGGTAATCCTTTAAAAGATAAGTTGAGTTGATAAAACTATATCTGATTGATAATGAAAAGAGGAAAAATGTTTACTACAAATATTAAAAATGAGTAATCATTACTCATTTTTTATATATTAAATGGGTAAATGAATGGATATTACTAACAATTTTATGTTCACATATTTAGTATCCCATATAGAATGGACTAATATCTTAAAATACACAAATGACTGAAATTAATATAAACTGAAATAGATTTCATGTAGTTCTCTACTAAGAAATTGACACATTAATAAATAAGTTTCAAGTTTAGAAAACACAAGATCTAGAAAAGTTCTGTAGGGAAGCTATTAAATATTTCTGGGAGAAAAATAACAATTCTGTTTAAGCTGTCCAGAGAACAGAATACAAACAAACAATACTTAGCTCATTCAATGAGGCCACAATTACCTTAATGCCAAAACCAGATAAAGGCATTAAAAGAAAGAAAAACTACAGACCAATATACTTTATGAACATAGATGTAAAACTTCAACAAATATTACCAAATTGAATCCAACAAAGAATAAAATTAATTATGCCCCATGACAAAATAAGATGGATTCCAGGTATGCAAGACTGTTTCAACATTTGAAACCAATTAATGTAATCCACAACATAAACATTCCAAGAAGAAAAAATTATATGTACCTAACAATAGATGCATAAAAATCATTTGACAAAACCCAATTCTGTTCATGATTAAACAGCTCTACATTATCCAGAACTAAGAGGAAATTAGTAAATAATTTGTACGCTGTGGTATCTGAGAGCAAAATAGAAGTCACCAAACATCCCTGTCCTACACACACACACACATACACGCACAGGACAACAGTAATTATCAACTGTTAATAACATCTTCACAAATATTCTATAATTTTGGTCTAAGCCTGAAATAATCATGGAAATGAACTAAATCAGCATGTAAAATATAAGTAGAAATACCACTTCTTTCTTTCCCTCCTCCTCTCCTACTTTTCCCTGTTCCTTTTCCTCTCCCTGACCCCTCCATCTCTATCTCTATCTTTCTTCATTCCTTCTACAGAGCTTGCTTACCACTAAAGAGAAAAGATAATTTGGAGCCAAAGTCTTTGTTGTGGGACAAGTGAATTTTCAGGGGCTTCCTACTTCCTAGCACTCCATGATGCCTCTCAGGGGGGTTAGTCTCCTCCTAAATAGAAAACATGATAATGCCCTGATAGATGACCTTCTCACCAATGTATGTTTTTGGTGATACCTGTGTGTAGTTAGCAATGAATGTGTGTAAAATATACCCTGAAAAGTCAACCTGGTTACTCTCAGAAATACAGGAGAAAGTTCAATCTGATTTTAATGCCAAGATAGCTGGTATAAGGCCTTACCCCAAATGTAGACAAGAGACAGATATGTGTGATACAGTGTATAAATTGTAACAGTGTACAATAGCTAGATTTGCAATATCTGAGTGATCAAAGAGCAGTCATGCTTCAGAACCTATTCTGAGAACATGCCCTTGGAGTAGGGCCACAGTTTTCATCAAAGTACAGTAACTATCCATGTACTACCAATTCGTTATATAGTGTCTCACTTCAGCCTCAAGGCCCAAGTCTCAAGGGGACCACAGTAGCTGGTTGTACTTTGCTACAGGTAAAAAGGCAGATCTGTACAGATATTATGGAGCAGAGGTGATTCCAAAAAGAGCCCAAATGCTAGAGAAGGAGCTGTAGGTTTTGATATTTTCCTTCCTGCATTTCAGCCTCACTTTGATCCAAACATTCCCACTTATACGCCTATTCTTTCTGTTTGAAATAAATATTCTTACTCTATTCTATTACATATTGGAAATACGTAACATTTTTAAACAGAGACTCATAGTGAAGAGATAGTTTTTTTTTGGTCTGTTGAAATTTTTTTTTAATATTTTATTTTTTATTTCTTCAAGTTACATCTCA
>CAJQZJ010028245.1:172039-222333 GCA_907164525.1 Lophiomys imhausi | reverse complement strand
AGCTTCCCTTTTCAATCCAACAAATGGTTCTTTCTCTTATAACAGTAAATTCTATACAAAACAGCAGAATTAAATATGCCACATTTATGAGAGTTAAATGGCCCAGTATACCTTCCCAATGTCCAGTTCATACATATTTGGCCCCTGACTTTAACCTTCTACCTTCTAACCATCTCCATGAGTTTAAAGTTCTATAAATGACTTAGCTTTCATACTAACTTGCATCACTATTATAACCATCTTCTTAGATCCAGAACGCCCTCTTGATTCCTAAACAACTCAAAATTTAACTATGAGACTCTAGCTGTCTATTCTTCAACCACCTCAGAGACCTGAGAGGGATAAATATATCTGATTATATAGGAAGTGCAGGGCCTGCAGCTTCCAATACTAAGAAAATTAAGATTATAGTTGGCCACAATGGTATTGACCCTTGTATATGGAAGCAATATTAAGATTGTATTGGGCCACATAGGCATTGATCTTTGTATATTGATACAAAATTAAGAGTATATTTAGCCACATTTGAATAGATCTTTGTATATTGATACAAAATTAAAGGTAACGCATCCTAATGGTATCGTACCTAGAGATACTTAAAAATGAAATGTGAAGCTCTGGCCTCTTGATACCAACCGTCTTAAACTGTTTAGGATAGTTAAGAAAAACAAACTCCTAGTCATGCATGCATGTCACCTTGTTAGCTACTATGACAGGCCAGTAAATTTTTAAATAGAAAATTATATTCCTTTTTGTAGTTCTACAAATATTTCTCTAGTTCCATTAACACACACACATATATACAATCTCTACTAATTTCTCATGCCATTTATCTACAAATCCTATGAGTTGTATTTCTTTATTTTTGTACATGGAAAACCATTTATTTTTATATAATATTTTTACAGCATAAATGATATGGTGGCATAAAGATACATATATAATTAAATGCCATCCAAATTTTGAATCAAGTTGATAGCAATTTATAAGTAAACTCAATTTATGTCTTTTGTGAATGATTACAATATAGTTACAAGCAATAATGGTATTATTAATTAATAACTGCAGCATTGGTACAAAACTTTATTTAGCTCATCATATAGAAACCCATGCTTTTCTTCATATATGAAATGCTGGCGACCCACAGGTATTCAATTACCTTGATTCAGGTTCACAAAAAGTCTTATGGTCAAATGCAACTCAACCCAACTCTGAGATTCCATCTCACACCTGCCAGAATGGCTAAGATCAAAAACTCAAAGGACAGCACCTGCTGGCAAGGTTGTGCAGAAAGGGGAACCCTCCTTCATCACTGGTGGGAGTGCAGGTTTGTGCAACCACTATGGAAATCAGTCTGGCGATATCTTTGAAAACTTGGAATAGCTCTACCTCAAGACCCAGCCATACCACTTCTGGGTATCCACTCAAATGATTCCTCATCAAACCACAAGGACATCTCCTCAATTATGTTCATAGCAGCTTTATTTGTAATAGCTAGATACTGGAAACAACCCAGAGGTCCCTCAACTGAGGAATGGATAAAAAAAGCTGTGGTGCATCTACACAATGGAATACTACTCAACTATCAGAAACAAGGATATCATGCAATTTGCAGCCAAATGGATGGAACTAGAGGAGCTCATCCTGAGTGAGCTAACCCAGACTCAGAAGGAGGCACATGGCATCTATTCACTTATAAATGGATTTTAGCCATATAGTACAGGACAACTATCCTACAACCAACAGACTGAAAGGAAAAGGAACATGGACTTTGTTACTTATTAGTGGGACACTTTGCCCTAGTGGAGCTGCCATGTAGGCCCCCAGTGCAAGACGAAGCTCTTAGCCCTCATATGGCTGCTGAACTGAAGGCATCTGATATGTAGGGCACCCCACACCAGAGGAGTAGGCTAGGTTTGGAGAGGGGGTAGAGGATGGGAAGGTGAGTGGGTGGGTCCGGGAGGGATAGAGGAGATATAATCTGAAGTAATAAATAAACAGTAAAAAAAATTCCTCAGTTTTCAAAGAAAAAAAAGTCTCCTTGTCAACCTCGAACTTTTTCTTTCCTGTAGATAGCATTCCTGTTAAGAGCTCTCCATTTGAGGTGAGAATAAAGTATTGAAGCAAATCTACTGAGGATTATTTCAAGGCAAAACAAGAGCCTATACATTAAGCACAAAGAGAATCAGTAACTGGGAGAAAACACAGGGACAGCACAAAGTCACCAAGCACCTTGAGAAGGCCGCTCCATTTCTCAGCACTTGCTTCAATTTCAACTTTACTGTTATCACAGGGCCCTTCTTTTCTTATATTTTAAATAGGTGTCACAGTACCATTCTTTCAGATGTTCATTTTAAATACTTTTCTTATTGCAAATCAAGATTCTACAAAAGATGTTAGCTTTTCAGGAATCTCTGACATTCACTGTGGTAGCAATTCACACAGGGTAGAGATAATATGTAAGGGCCACTCCACCATGAGGAGGAGCCTGTGGTTCTGTTGGCATGCTACAGCTCCTTAGGTGCCAGAAACTTCTGAAACATACAGAACTCACAGACACTGTACAGCACACACCCAAATTCTCCAATGCACTTCAAACTCTGCCATTTACAAGGTAAGCAGAGTAAATGTTTTCAAAACTATACAGATCACACTAACAGTATATCTAACTTGCCTTTAGGTCAGATGATAATTTTATAACCTTTGGTGAAGAAGTAGTAGTAAAAAGTCAGAGCTAAGGTAAGGATATTTGTCCTTAAATATAAACAAGCCAATGGAATAACAGAAACATAAGATTTCATTTAAGAAATCTGTATCTTAGACAAAGGTTTTATATGTATGTATGTATATATATATGTATATGTATATATAGAATAGAACGCTGAGATCAGGGTGTGGTCTGCTCTAAATTGCTCTGTATTATGTGAAGTAGATGCCTTCTTAGGGTGTATGTTGCCCAAGAGACCCTGCACAGGATCAACTCATAAGGAGTAGAGCGGCAGCGTGACTGCATCCTGGTGGTTTGTGAACACCCCATATCAGGTTGTTATCTTTGTGAGGAACATTTAATTTCAAATGGAAATGCTTGCAGAGGACCACCAAGTCTTTGAACCAGCTTTGTCACCATTTTCACTCTTCTTCATGAATGCATAAAATGTCCTTAAGATGAGGGGCTTTCTCAGGGAACTGGATCTTGTGTGAAGACCGTTTGAAATGGGGCACTTTGAAGACAAATAAGTTCCAGAAGGATGACAATGAAATCCCTATGTTCTCTATGGCAGTCAGATGACCGCTAGACAGCTCAGGCCGAGATCTCCATTCTTGTCAGCTCAATGCACAGTACTCATTCCGACTCATTTGTATAAAATTAACCATGCCAACCTAATATCCTTAGATATTTGATCCATCTTAAGTTAGAAAAAACATGGTAAACATTAGAAGGAAAACTAGGAGTGCAAGAATAGATTTAAAGTCTTCTGAGAAAATTGATTTTATATTTTCTGTGTCCTTAGGGTCTACTCAACATTAACTATCACCAAACGTGGCAGTAGTCCTTAAAATGTTCAAAGTAAATGTTCACTGTAACTGATGAGACGATGCCATGCTGGAGAAGCTGAGCGATATGCTAGTAAAGCTAACAGAAGAACTGAAGCAAAGACAACTGGGTAGCATTTAAAAAAGTAGAGACCTGCAGGCTTTCTATGAATGTGGAGGTGTGCTGGCTAGTTTTCACTGCCAACTTGACACAAATGAAAGTGAACTGGGAAGGGGGAACCTCAACCGAGACATTAACTAGGTCAGAGTGGCCTATGGGCGTGTCTGTGCACTCTGTGTGCACTGGTAGATGGAGGAGCACCCGGCCTGTTGTGGGCCATGCTATTATGAGGTAGTGGCCCTGGGTTAGAGAATGGCTAAGCATGAGTCACAGAGAGCAAGCCAACAAGCAGTGTTTTTCTGTGGCTCTTGCCTCCAACTTTCTGCTTTGAGTTCTGTTCTGACTAATGATGAAGTATGGCCTACAAGTGTAAGCTGAAATAAATCTTTTTTTACCCCAAGCTGCTTTTTGCCATGATAGTCAAACTAACGAGTATCAGAGAGTATGTGCAAAATATTTTAAGTATTTTTTTCTTTTTTGACTTTTCATGACTTACTTTCATGAATATTGCACTAAAAGCTTACATGAAAAAATAATGTATGAAGGTGGGCAGTGGCGGCTCATGCCTTTAATCCCAGCACTTGGGAGGCAGAGGTAGGTGGATCTCTGTGAGTTCGAGGCCAGCCTGGTCTACAAAGTGAGTCCAGAATCTTTAGGGCTACACAGAGAAACCCTGTCTACAAACCTCCTCCCAAAATAATAATAATAATAATAATATTATTAATAAAAGAAAAAACCCTAAATAAATGATTAACTTAGGGAGATTACTAATATAAAGTATAATAATGGAAAAACAAGTATGTGACATAAAAATATACCATATACTAATCACATAAAGATAAACATGAGGGCTCCTAGGATTTTAACAGATCACTGTTCATAAATTAAACATATAATTATGAAATTTTTCATATGTATTTAATTATGTTTGTACTTATGATAAAAAGACTAGATATTTAAATAAGACATTTATCCACAAAACAAAAGGATATACGATTTCCCTGACCCTAACAGATTGATAATGGAGGATGTCAGTACCCCACTCTTAGCAATGGGCACCCAGACGAAAATAAGGAAACTCTGGAGTTAAATGACAACACAGATCAGATGGACCTAACAGACACCCTACACAACATTTCACCAAACACTCAAGAATGTTTTTGGTTTTTTGGTTGTTGTTGTTGGGTTGTGTTTTTTTTTTCTTTTTCTCAAAAGCCTATGGAACTTTCTACAAAACTGACCCCACAGTAGGACACAAAGCAAATTTCAACAAGTACAGGAAACTGAACTAGCCTTCTGCATCCTATTTGACTAGCATGGGTGAAAGCTGGATATCCACAATGGAAACAGCAGAAAGCAAACGAAGGTGACTCTGAACAAAGGCACTATTGCATGAAAATTGGGTCAAAGCAGAAATCATAAAGGAACTTTAAAACCTTCTAAAAACTGAATGAAAATGAAAACACAATATATCAAAAATACATGGGACACAAAGTGATTCTAAAAGAAAAATGTGCAACATTTAAAAAAATTATTGTCTGTCACATTCAAATATACAGTTTAGGATTTATTTATAGATGTAGTTTTGAATTCCTTCAAGTCTTGAAATTAAACAAGAACTTCTAAAACAAAACTGAAAAGCTGAACATGTGAAGTATAGGTCTTCCAATTTTGATTGAGCACGAGAACATGAAGGCCTTTCACATGACAGAAGAAGTAAAAAGACAAGGGGCAGAAACCCCTGAGCTAGGTCAGACCTCCCTCTTTAGAGAATGGCCTCCTTTGCCTTTCCTTGACTTCACATTGGAGCTTTCTATCTTTAGGGTGAGCACCCACATCTTTTTAGATAAACCAATTCATGTGAACATGAAGAGATGGAGTTTACAGAAAGCAAGAAGCAAAAGGATGGATTGTAAAAGATTAACACAAAATTTGTGTAAACTTCATTTGAAAAAACATCCAGGAAGATGTGAAATACTCTACAAAACTCAATAAATATACTGTCTGATTTTTAAAATAAAATTTATCACCACCACCACCACCATCAATGTGTGCGTGATATGGAGGCGGAGTGTATCTGTATGCTTGTGCCATGGAGTATATGTGGAAGCTTTTAGGTCTCAAGTTTAGACAAATGACTAACTGAGGTGCTTATTAACATATCAAAGCGGATTCTGGCCACCAGGTTCTCCCCACATTCCTGCATTCCTTGGTCCCTGCCAGTTACAGGGTCCTCCTGGCTGGTACACCCCACCCCCTACCCTGAACTCTCCAGCCTAGTGGTTGAGCTACCATCCCAATCCCAGCCCACCCATGTGCAAGTGCCCTGCTCTTCCCTATATAATCCTGCCATTTTGGCTACACAGGTCTTATTTTGGCCTTTTGGGCCTTTTGCCCTCTTGGTTGATGTTCCTGGCTCCCCTCTTGCCCTTAACCCCTCTCCCCTCCCTGCTCTACTCACATGGCCTGGTGAGGTGACTCTGGATCCAATGCCTCTGGCTATGCTCTACCTCATATCCACTGTGCTCTCCCTGTTATCTACAATAAATCACCTCCTGCACCACACCTAGGTTCAGGCATGTCCTTTCTTTTTATTTCTCTTTTTCAGTCAGAAGTGAGGTAACAGTTTTAGGGATTGGGTTATCTCACGTAACCATACGTTATGGTGATCAAAGTCTGGTTGTCAGGCCTGTGGCTCAAGCACATTTACCCATGGAGCCATCTCACTAACCCTAGTTATTTAATTTTTGAGGTGCAATAATCAAGGTTGGCTCCAAGGCCTGAAGTTGGACATAAGAGGACAGACAAATAAATGGATGGGCAGACCTGTCTGGACTGTCTCCAAGAGCTGTGTCTCCTTTCCTGCTAGTACTGCAGGGAAAGTCTACCAGCTCCAGGGTCTGTTTCCTTAGGCCCTTCAACGACTATTTAGTCTTCAGAACCACACACACATATCGCTTGATTATATCAATTAACAGTCTCAGGCCAGGTGTTTTTTTATTCTGCCTCATTGCCTTCAAATTCAGATGTGTAATTTGTAATGCCATAGATAAACCTAACCTCCTAGGGGAATAGGAACCTGTTCACTAAGGCTTTAGTAACCACCAAAATACTAACCAAAGGTGGTCATATAGCACCTAAGCACTGAATCAATGTGACAGAATTTCACCACAACAATCAGGATTTAGTATTTCCAAAAGTCTGGAGAATGATGCAGGATCCATCTCTGTTCTTTTTTTTCATATTTATCATCTTATTAAATAATCTAAAGTCCTTACAGTACTGAGTATATACAAATGAAGACATTTATCAGGCCTCCTTTCAGCCTCAGCCTTGCCTTAGAACCTCATCTTGGCTTTATTACATCTAGAAAAAAATAATTTTCTTTTGTACCATCTGACTAAACTGTACCAAATTGGAGAAAAAGTTAAAAAAAATTAAATGTTCAGAGGCCAAATCACTTGAGAGGAAAAGGCTTCTCCTTAGTTGTGGCTCCTTTGTGAGCACTGCCTTTAAAGCCCACAGTCACAACCTGACCACACTCATCACCAAATCCTTTTAGTTAGATATATGAAGTACTTACAGAAGAACAAAGTCATGCAAAGCCACACAACAATTCATGCTGAGTACGTCATGCATAGATCCTAAGAGCCGTTATTTTAACATGTATCTTAAACTTTTTAATGAGAACAGGAATGATTTATTAAGCAGGCATTTGATTAATCAGTACTTGAAGTCAGAAAGCACTTAAATACTGATATTATGATTTTTTTGTTTTTCACGCGGCCCCTCAATTTATCTCTTGACACATATCTCAAAGAGAAGTGCATGTGAATCTGCTGCGCTTTACTGATGGAAACTTAAAGAAATCCTCTGGGTAATACCACTCAGTTTTTCTTAAGAGTTCTTTTCTTGGAGCCTTCCTAAAAAGAAAATCTGGAAATAATTAGAAACTATTATAGTACCTAAAAAAGTCTGCTTGAAAAACTAAGCCTGGTATTCATCAAAGAATGCAGAACACTACGGATAACTTAAGAGGGAAGTAAGTGTTGTGGGGTGGGGAGCACCTCAGCCACAGCACAGAAGAAATAAGAGGCCTGACAGCATTGCTCCCTACGACAATGTGCAGGGAGGACTCTAGAAGACACATGACTCACCTTATACCGTTCCTTACACTTCACAATGATAGGAGAACATTTCATAGAAAGATGTTAGTAATTATATTAATACAAACTGTAAGTGAAGAGTTAAGTAATTCTTAAAGTGTAAGATGTACATGGGAAAAAGTATCCAAGTGCAATAAAAATTGTATTTTGTGTTTGGAACAAAAAGCAAATTACATTGGAGAACGGTAATATGTTCTTGAAACTTAGAATATGTTTTTAAAGAAATGCAAAATTCCACTGGGGGTAGACTGGACGCAATGCCCCTTGGAGTTTAGAAGGTGCCATATGAACTGAATTATCTTTGACAAGTACCTTCAGACATCTGTAATGTGATCTCATGTGAATTTAGAACACATTTTGGACACAAACTGTTGGCAAGAGTAATATTTTTTTTCAGGAGCTCAGATAAGAAAGAAAGAAAATATCCTTAATAATCTCTAGTATTTAACATGGAATTTCCAACAAGGAAATGAAAAGTATAAAAAAGCATCCAATGAGCTGTAGCAAAGAGAAATACAGGACACCTAAAATGAGATTCACTCCCTTTTCCTTCCAGTCCCCACTGCTTATTCTCTGCAGCACAATCTGAGTTTTCAATGTCTTGTCTATATTTGAGGATAAATAAGTTTTATGCAAACAAACTACAAAATGATATTTGCAACAAAATATTATTTTGGCTGGAATTAAATCACAGCATGGATACTATGTTAAGGTTATTTCTCACTGTGGGGAAAAAAGGGCATATAATGTAGCCAGACCGTGAGGACTCTCAACTACTCTTAGCCTCACACACGCTAGTCGTCATCCTGCGGTAGCTGACAGTAAAACCAAGCTAGAAGAACTCCGAGCTTCACGGTTTTAAAGATTCATCAGGACTGCCTGCCTTGGCAGCAAGACAGCCCACAGATTGGTGCTAATTCTGCAGGGATCAGCTCCAATGCAAGAAATGCATTAAGGCCCACAGGAAAGAACATGCTTTGCTGAGAGCTATCTCTACAGCACTGTTAACTTTTTTCACCAGAGATCTGCCATTTCTGTGGTCATCCTGGTACTTGGTAAAAATAATGAATTTTAGTAGTAGTGAAAAATGTCACATTACTTTAAGAACTTTTTGAAATGTGTCCACCTTCCCGAGTACCCTCAAAACCAAAGTTTGAAAACATCTGTGGACGAACCAATGATCTGCAATGATGGATTGATAAGCTCAGTTCCACAGTAAAACAGTTAATTTACTCAACTGCATTTGATGGAATGAAAATCACTCATTTGTTTTCTTAAAAAATGCTTTGTAGAAAGTAACATCACAGATGAATGGAAAACAACAAAGAGTTATTTTTAATGTGTAGACCTTTCAAGTTCCTTATGTGAGGGATATTTAACCAATAAACCACTTGAAACATTTAAAAATTTTCAGTGTTGAAACACTGAATTATTTTTAAAATTCAATTTGAAAATCAATCCAAGAGGCCTGTTTATCATGCTGTCTTGCTGAGACACAGAGGAAAGTGCTCTACAGAGAGAGCTTACATTTCCCACTCTTCCTTCCAATCAATATCTGAGGCAAAGTTTCATCTCTAGGGCCCCTAATGGCAGGAATTCCTGGAGCCAGCAAATGGGTAATGTTAAACCTACAATTAGAAAAAGAGGCCATCAAAGACACCAGATCCTAATGCAACATTCCTCTTTATTTCTCTGAACTGCAGTGATAGGGCTAAGGAAGAAGGCATTTGAAACTATGCCTTGCCACAAAAGCTGCTAAATATCTGGATTCTCTACAACCTATAATGTCCACAGAGCTTCCATTTCCCTTGAACTCAGGATCTCAGCATTGGGTACAATTTTCACAAGCACTGAAGATGAGCTCCTCCCAGGGTTGGTGCTCTTTGTGGTTTCTGCTCAACTGTATTCCTGGCTTCCCACAGATACACTCCTGAAGAAAGTACACGTGAAACCCAGAAATCTGAAGGTAAGCTTTTGCTGTTTGTTCTGGGATGTTTAAAGACCACTGCAGCCACACTTGGGTTATCTGGGTTGGCTGTGGTGTTTTAGGTGGACACCATGCTGGTTATGATTTCGGTGTGTTCACCCTCCTACTGAGGAGACCAGGGATAAGTCAATAGCGAAGCTTTTGCTGTTTGCTCTGGGAAGTCTAAAGACCACTGAAGTCAGATTCAGCTTATCTGGGTTGGGTTGGCTGTGGCGTTAGGTAGGCCTCAGGACAGTTATGGACCTCAGGTGTGTTTATCTATCTATTCAGGAGACCAGGGATAAATATAACAGCTACTTATTACAAACATGTATGTACTCCCTTTCAGTATAATAGTACAGAGTATTTCATATTCATAGGATAAAAGGGAGACTTGAAGTCCTGGTGAAAGAAAAGATCATTAAATTTCTATTTCGTTATCTAAAATATATGGCTCTTCTTCAAGCTTTGGACAGGTACAATTTTTGTACATTTTTAAAAAACAAACTATATTCAACAATTTACCTTTAATTCTTGTTAATAAAAATAACCACCACTCAGTAGACTTTTACATATTTCAGTAGATTTATTAATTACATCCTAATTCTACATAAAAATGTAAAAGTAGCCCATCGAAGATGACTCATCAATGGTTGGATTGCATGTGTTTAGTACTGACAAAAACGACTTGAGTTTCTACCATTTCTAACCTGACAGAGAAAACAACAGTAACGACTAGTTATGTTTTAAAATTGTATCGTGTGCTGCAGTATTTTTAAAAGATGGTACAAACAACATCAAAAGACCTTAAGAATGCAGAACAAAGCCAGGCACAGACAGAACAAAACAGTGGGAGGTCAGGGCAGACAGAGACCAGAGAGAGCTGAGGAGAGAGAGAGAGAGAAGGATAAGGCAGTTCTTACATGGGGTGGTCACCTAGGCACTAATGCTCCTCAAGGTGCAGCTAACTATCTTCAGCATCACCATAGCAAGGGGATGAAATCCAAATTATAATTAATATCACACATGCATAAGAAATTCCCATGTAGTTTAATTTGATAAGCGACTGGAACTCTTACCTGAGAGCACAGTAGCATGACGAGCTCCACCACGGACGTGCTGGACTTCATGCAAACGAGGCCTGCATAGGGAAAGGCAAATGCAAATGAATCACCATGAGACAGGCACACAATTACCTGATTTTAAATTATAAAAAACTTTCTTTGAAACATGACTTCCGAAATAAAGTGAAATATTCATCCACATACTCTTCCACATTAATTTAAAATATCCAGATGTTCCAAATAATATGAAAATTGCTAAAATACTGATCTCATGCTTCAGTTATTAGGGCAAGGTATTTCCAAATGCTTATGTGATGTAAGGGATGAGTATTGAAATTGAGCTAGTGTAGGCTGCTTTAATCCAAAGGCACTGCTGTATGGCTCTTTCTTGGAGCAGAGAACAACAAGAATGAAAGAGCTCTTGGCATTTTCTACTTGAAGAACCAAAATTAAGCAATGCACACATAGTTCCCTAAACACAGCACATTAGGTGGTCCAAATCACAGACCAGGTATTATAAGGAATGAAAAATATGAACACAACAGGTATACAATCACAAGGATCACTGACTCAGTGTCTGCAGGGCCCGTGTTAAGTACCCTGCATCACTATCTCATGAAGGTCTCATCAAGTTCTCATGTCATTCATTCCTAGTCTACAGGTAAAAAACATTCTGTAAGCCAGGTGGTGGGATGCACACCATTGATCCCAGCACTTGGGTGGTAGAGGCAGGTAAATTTCTGTGTTTGAGGCCAGCCTGGTCTACAATGCTAGTTTTAGGATGGGCAGGGCTACACAGAGAGAAAAATCATGTTTTGAGAAACAAACAAAAAAAAAAACTGTAAACAGCTTGGATGTTAATTATTCAATTCTTATAAATAAAGGATAATTTGTAAAGTACTATATATAATAAGGAAGTAGATTATAATTGCTAGTTATAACAGTATGAAAATTGGGGAGATGTAAATCAGATTTAATAATAATCTCTGTATGAGTATATTAATTACAGTGGTTGCTACCTTAAAATAAAAATCTCTGATGAGCATATAAGTTATAATGGCTGCTACTTTAAGATAAATGTCCAAGTCATTATGCTGTTTCTTAAACAAAAAGAGCTTAACAAACAGACTAAAAATTTTTATTTGTAAGTACAAATGCAATCAAAAAAGTTATCACTTAAATCAATTTTAGTATGAGGTATACATGATGTGTGTGTGGTGGGGCATGTGTCTAACACATGTGGGAGTCATAAGGACAGCTGTGTAGTTTCTGGGGCTGGGACTCAAGTGTCTAGGCCTATGTGGCAAAGGTACTCACCTGCTGGGCCAAGCTGCTGGCCCAGTAAATTATCTTACAGAAAGAGATGCTTTGGTCTTATATTAAAATGTTAATAAATGCAAAGTCAAACCAACACTTTTATTTTCTTGTTTTCTTAAGTTGATTTCAACTAGCAGTTTTAAATGCCTTTGTATATTCTAGCATGAGCACTGCACGGGTGGATAAATACCCTTTTGTGTCCATTTTGCTAAAGACTTTATCCATGGTGTACAATCAGACAGAGAAAGCTATACAAACACATCACTGGTGCTCCATCTTATCAGATTTTGGGCAGACGCTAATGAAATAAGAGACTGATGTGAACAGCGTGTTTAAAGACATACAGTGTAACTGGTCAGAAACCCTCACGCTCAGGAACTACGAAGTCAGAAAGATTAATGGAACATTTATCACTTGTTGTTTGATCAAGTACTTGGATTCTGACAAAGAAAGCCTTAAGAAAAAGGCCACAGGATCATAGTTAAGATATGGGCATATTAACACAGACAATACTACTCTGTTGTAAGAATTGTCCATCTTTATTCTGTGCTAATTTTGAATACCTAACACTTTGAAGTAAAAACTTAGAAAAAATGGAATTGTTATTGACTAATTTTTAAACAAACTCTTAAGTAACAAACACATTTATAACTCCTAGAAATATCATCAATGTATCATAATTAAAATATAAAAGCTTACATCAGTAATTATTTTTCCAAAGGAGTATGAACAAACCGACAGGATATCAAGATGGTGTTTGTAGACACACCTCTTCTTGTGTGTATACAAGAAGATGAACTCAGGTCTGTGGAGCCTGACTTTTTACTAGTGTGCTCTGTCTAATTACTTCTGGTCACAGCCACCTCTTCTAAAAGGACAAGCCAGCAAGTAAAAACAGACCTAATATTGATGATGCGAACATGTGCTAGGGAAATCTGTAAACTTACCAGAAAGATGGCTTGTGTAAATACTTCTAAGGGTTAGAAGGAGGACAAACAGGACAAAGAGGTGACATGTAGTGTGATGCCTGTGACAATGGAGGGCACACACGGGCAATACTTTATCCTTATAAACATCGCCATATTTGCAAATTTCAGATGCATTAAACTTCGTTCTGTGGAACTTGATTCACAAGCTCAAGACAGTAAGATTTATACAGTGATGCTATGAACTACTCTGAACAGCTTAGACAATGGCAAATGGTGTGCTCACACAGGTCTTGGCACACTGAATTCTGTGACTGAACCAATGTGTCTGATAGCGCCTCTAAGAGTAAAATGGGAGCTCTCTGCAGTGATAGAAAAGAGTTTAGTAATGACAAGTCAGCAAGTGTTCCAGGCTGTAATTCAAATACCTTTTAATATTAACCATTTGAATCATTTATTATTATAGCATTTGATAGACTTATAAAATGAAAAGATTTGGTGATGAGACCAATGTGGAGGCCCCGAGGCCCAAAGTTACATCATTTAATTAGAGTAACCATTTTTTTTTCTACATAACAATCTAGCATCTGTGTGATTTACTAATATAGGATAATATGTGACTAGGGTGATTTGGCCAGCTTCCTTGGTGAAGGTTCATGTTTTGGTCAGATATGGGAAGGGGAAGCAATATATTATGCAACAAGAATAGCATGATCAAGGAACAAAGAGAAATGTCTCAATAGAGCTTTGTACCTCGGGGATGGTTGACTGGAGTATGGAGGTGCTGGAAAACAGAACTGGGAATCTAAGTTAAAATTCAATTCAATTAAAATCTAAGAAAATTACAAATGGTTTGGGAGGTTAAGATGAAGAGCTAGGAGCAGATTACAAAGTGGAGGAAATGGTTCCAAAGACTGATAATGGCATTCCCACTGTACAGTGAGAATCTGTGCTTTATCTACTGAAAAGTAACCTTCAATGGAGCCATGCATATGATGCAGAGGCAGGTGGTTCTCTGTGAGGTCAATCAAGTTCCAAGCCAGCCAATGCCACACAATGGGTCCCTTTTTGGAAGGTAGGGACAAAAGTACAGGCCAGCAAAGAATATTACCAGATGGTTTTTATTCACCAGAATAAATACGCTGCCCACAAAACTAATCCAAGACTACAAGCTGTACTGGTTTTGCAAGCATAAGCCAAAGAGCTGGATGGAGACAGTAGGCATTTATGGCATGAGAGAAAGGAGACTGGTAAACAAAAGATGCTCTCCTAGAAGACTGCAGAAAGTCTCTGAGTGTACAGGAACTACACTGCTGAAGGATGACATCTGCTAATGGGTGGCCAAGACAGGCATATGTGCATATTGATTAGATGGTGTAGATACAGACAGCTAGCAAAACAGAAGTAGGAAGAAAACAATTATCCAAAATTGACAAATGTTTGGGCACGCATTTACTAAAAACTTTGAGAATTCTACTTTGAAAATACATTTCCTCTTGCCTAAAACCAAACCAACTAAAACAATAAAATGAACACCCTATACCAAAGGACAAACCAAATTACAAACTACACAAATGAATATGAAGCTAGAAACCTGGCCTTGGGACCAAGATATCCTTGTTTAATACTATCCAAGGCTACAGTTACATTTCTTTTAAAGAACAGTCAGACTTCAGAATGAATCTGAGCATCTGGCTAATGTATCTGTTGAACTTGAAGATCAAGTTGAAAGCACCTTTTAGCTATGAAATACTGAGTAACATTCCGATCTCTAAGGCTGTTCCTCTTGGTGGGAAGTGAAGGGTAACAGTCAATATACTACAAGCAAAGAGACTCCTTGGAAGCAACATCTCATCCTCTTTCACGAAGGACATTATTCTGACACAGGAGACTTTGACAGACATCTATGACAAAGAATCTCAACAAGTATTTAGAAGCCATCATTAGTTGACAAAAAACAAACAAACAAAACACAACTTAGTGAGATGGGGAACGGGAAAAACAATTGAAAGAACAGGAATCCAATTCCTGTAGAAAGCATATACTGAGCTTTGTGTCCAATGTCTAGAGAGCATCAGATTAATAAAAGTGAGGAAATGTCGGCAGGTGTGTCATCTGTCTGCTTGGTGCTGACCCTATGTTGGCAAAAGACGGGAAAACAAATGTTTGAGATACAAAAGAAAAAAAACACCCACCACCAATAACACCAACCAAACCAAAAGAACAGAATTGGGATGTAATTCTGTGAACTGTAGTTCTTAGCCTTCCTAACACCATTCATCTTTAATACAGTTCCTCATGTTGCATGACCCCAACCAGAACATTATTTCATTGTTACTTTATAGCTGTAAGTTTGCTAGTGCTGTGAATAGTGATGGAAACATCTGATGTGCAGGATGTCTGCTCTGCGACCCACAGGTTGAGAAGCACTGTCGTAGCCGAGTGTGAAGGAAGGAGAGAAGGAAGTGCCCATGGTGCTTCTCATGCTTTGGGTTCTCATGCTGAAAGGGGAGGGCGTCAGCAGACCATGGCTTTAGGATGCTGTAAAGCCTCCACATCTCTCTGGCACAGAAATCATTTCCTGCATTTTTCGATACTTTTTTACTTTTGTATTTGAAAGATGCCATTTATTTCTTCTTCTAACACTGGCAGGGTCTTCTCTGTGAACAATACTTTCGAAAATCACCAGTTAGTTTCTGAAACTGCCAGAGTAACTGATGTGGATTCCCAAATTTAAAGCAGTGAAAACAAGATTCCAAGAACAAAACTACAGAACTACTAGAAACACGGCTGACGAGTCAGCGTTCCTTCATCACTATGAACAATGCTAAGGTGTACAGAAGAATATGAGCTAACTCTTCCCTAGACATTTCAGGATTGTTCTATATCTTTTTTCCTGACTGTTTGATGGCATCAATTGTAATATGACTTAAAGAAGACACAATAACATTAAATACATTAAAATGCTAAATTTGATTTACTCGATTTCAATTTTATTTTAAAATAATAAATCTTATTTGGAAAAACAAAGCCCATCCAAATACCACGGAGACAGTGAGAGCTGATTTGTACAGTGAACTAACAACTCAGCTGTTACAAAATGGCAGCCTGGCTGCATGTAGAACACCCTGCTAAATAAATATCCTTCTCTGTAGAGGCCTGGGTAGGACATGTCTCACAGTTAGTGTCCACCACAACCACTCATGGTTGCTTTTGTGCCACTACAGTACAAAAGCAGTCTTAGAAACAGGCATGGCTTTGTTAGTTCTAGGCTAACATCCTGTTAGCGCTATGCCAATGGAGATGCCTACCAAATGTGTACAACACAAGTATACTTATAGATTTTATTTTAACTGCAAAGGAGATCATTTGGTGTCCAAATTCCAAAATTTCAGAGGAAAAATGAAAACTTTCTTTCAAGATTACCAAAATTGGACTATTAGTAAATATTGTTTCACCTGAATAGTAATCTCCTGTTTTCAGGCCCCAATCCCCTTAGTCATGATGAATGAATAGTCATGATGAATGAATAGTCATGTCCCCACAGACATGCCGCCTTG
Source organism: Lophiomys imhausi (assembly GCA_907164525.1). NCBI lineage: Eukaryota > Metazoa > Chordata > Mammalia > Rodentia > Muridae > Lophiomys > Lophiomys imhausi. The sequence goes on along the minus strand of CAJQZJ010028245.1, from coordinate 205,679 downwards.
AGTGACTGGAGGGTTCCACCAGTTAGCCTAGGCCTTCTTGAAGAGGCTATGAAATAAACTTAAATGTAACCATTAGCTTCCTTATATTTCTGAATTATAAAATGCTGCTGGGACTACAATCCTAATCAGGGATTTGAAATATTGAAGTAAACATTAATAAAAAAACTGTTTAATTCCTATGGAAATCCCACTAAGTCAAAAGAAGTAAAAGTCTCTTTCTAAGTGTGAATGTCTGCGTGAGGACCTGTACCCTGTACATCTAGAATGTCTGTGTTCAGAAAGAAAAGCAGCTGTAAGGCGAGTGACGCAGCACACCCAGACATGTACACACAGCACACGAGACAGCACATACAGACAACACAGTCTTTGGCTCCAAGAAGCTATGGGCTCAATTACAGAGAAAAGGCACACACATATACATACGCTGATTAAATAACCCACAGTGCACTAAAAACAGACTTTACAGCTAAATATGATTTAGAAGACCACAACACATGTACTTTTGAGTTTTATATGAGATACTGTTATCTATAAGAGTAGACTCAAACTTTTTTTTTTCTTTTACAACAATGGTGAATGACTGGAATGTCTTGCCCTTTTCCTGACCTCTTGATTTAGTTAAACTGTAAAGAAGGAGGCTGAAATGAGGGAAATAAGAGACATGCTTACTGTCACAGGTCATCTGGCCTCCGTAGTGTGCTCTGGGTTAAACTTGGTTACAACCCTGATTGTTAGCTCTATGCTAGCCCCTGACTAATGTGCGTCTCTTCTCCCTGAGCAGCCTCAGATTCTAAAATCCTCAGTTCAACGCTAACTATGTCTGTTTCAAGTTCAGTATTGTACAAAAAAGACTGGACCTAATAATTATCAAAATTTATCCATGTATTTTATCTATGTATGCCATTAAATGAAATATCAATATTCAAAGAGCAGAAATACACCAAAGTCATGTGATATTACATAAATAGCTACATGAACAAATAGTTTAAATAAAAAGATATAGAAATGCCATTACATTAAAATACCACTATTTTTAAACGATAGAATTCTTTTAGTCATAGCATATAAAACACAATTTATAGTTTTATTTCTCAACTACCTATATTCTAGCCCTCATTAATTTAAAAACTCAAATAAATATATTTAAGTTCTGAAATATAAATAAGTTTAAAGTTTCTCTAACAGTTATATGAACCCTCAAGGTCTTTTTATTTGTATTACAAATACAGGTTCTTTTTCTTTCCAATATTTAACATTAATACATCGTGATGAATGTAAATGCCAGGTATCACTTTCTTTTTCATCATAAAGCTTTCATAAAATTAAAGATGAGAGGTTAAGACAATTACTAAAAGGAAACTACTTGATAATTATTGTGATGAAAGCAAGCACAAAGGGAAATGCTTTCAAGTTAAGGCAGCTGAGGTGGAGGCACGTCAGCTGAACTCACTTACTTTCAAGAGTCTCTTAGCCTTACCCAGCAATTACAGACTTGAATTGTGAAAGCAATCTGAGAAAATAAGGCCTTCAAGAATTGTGTGCTCAGAGCAGCAAGTTCTCAAACCCCAGCGGACTGACCCAGACAGCTTCTTTCACGAATGCAGCACTTAAAGCAAACACTAGAGCTGATCAATGAGTCAGCTGTCCTTAATTAATATTAGCAATGCAATGTGGCCTTGCAGATTAACTTATAACATGATAACTATTCTTAAAGTCACAGAATTTATAATCTCACATTCTCCTCAAAGGAGCAATTTATTAGCATGATATTCCACAATGTGTGCAAACAAAATATAGATCCTACTAGTATTAATTTAATTTTGAATTAAAATTATTTTCTCTACTTGTGGGTTTGTGAGACAGATAGGCAGGAAGGGACACATGATGACCGGAGCTTCATCCTTGGAACCCAATTAAAGGTGCAAGGAAAGAACCAACTCTAAAAAGGTGTCCTACCTCCCCCACGTGCTCCACAGCATGCACACACCCACACATCATCACATACACACAGGAACAAGAAATAACATTTAAAAATTAATCTTGTCTAGCCAAAAGTTCCTGAATCTATTTCAAATCTAGTTATAATTCAGAGCAAAATTTTAGAGCCACTTTATATTATATACCAGTGATCCAATACTGATCCATAGAAGTTATATACAAGTGTCTATTTAGACACGGCATAAAATAGTAGAACTTATCAACTCAAAAGTGAATATACTTTCTAATTCACCTTAGAAAAAGATATTTCTCTTTTGAAGCTGCATGTACAGGAGGCATATCCACCAGATAGGCAGGAACTTTGGTTTTCAAGAACTAAACACACTTGGTGATTGGGTTCTAAAACAATACTGTAAATAGCTACCATGTGCCAAGGCACAAATGAGACAAATAAGCCCCATTTTCTACTGAAGCCCCAATTCCAGTGGAAGACTCAGGCAAACACACTGACAAGTTTTCAATGAGGCCTATCTCAGCAGCATTTTAAGACATTTGTTTGGTGATGTAGATAAATAATGTTTTAATTAATTCCTTAACAGGAAAAAAAAAAACCAGTTGCACTAACAGGATTCAACAGGAAATATGAAACTTTGATGGGTGGTCTTATTTGCTTTTTTTTGTTGTTGTATACATATTTATAGATATACAAAAGAAATCTCTTCACAATACAGAAGGAAATAAATATTTTTTATAGGTCTTGAAGTACAAATAGTCTTTCAGAAAGTCAGTATGGAATCTGTCAGAAAAAGTAGCAGTTCAAATTATGTTCAAGAAAAGGAACCTATTTCCAAGTTAATAACTAGGGGAGTGACACGGGGATTCTACTAAGGCCAGCAATCAAAATTGCTTAATTTAAAAAAATTAGGATGTTTAAATAATAAAAGCATCTTCTGAGATTGCAAACAGCCTCAATCATTCTCTTCATAACAAAACAAATATGTAAACAGACAAAACACCACTACTAGAAATGACTTGCCAATTAAAAGCTCTGCTATTTTGCTGATTAAATTCTTCTGTAAGCTTTTTAAATAAATAGTTTTAAAGTTAAAAATAAACACATGCTTAAGGAGAAAAAATATCTTCAGCAGGACTTAGTAGAATTAGAACAAGCACACGAAGCCAAGACAGAACGTGTCAGGAATGAAGACCGTGGCACCCACGTGCACCACGAAGTGCAAGTTGTTTCCACGTGAAGAAGGGCAGCAACAGGCTAACAGCTAACACCCACACCAAATATAAACTGGAGCTCCCAAAAACCTGTTCCCTACACCTCCTGAGTGATTCATTTTATATGTAATAGTGAATCACGTTAGTTGCATAGCAAGCAGAACTAAGAGGACCAAATCTACAGGACGAGATGAGGAGCACACAGCAAACAAACAGTGACCACAGGAGAACCTAGAGCAGCATCGAGGGAGCGTCCACAGTGGCCGTCACTTACACGGCAGCTAATCTGGAAAATCAGTAAGACACAACAAAAAGATCCTTGTTAGCCAAGGTCTTACCATGCATGGAAAACAAAACAAAACAAAAACAAACCCCAGCAAATTAGGGTTTGCATTATCTTGTGGAAAAAGAATGAAAAATGAAATCGTGACCTTATAATCTTCAGGCCAAATAGGAAGCTTTTAAGGCACAACAACGTGCGAGACACAAGAGAAACAGTTCATCTGTGGGAAGGATCAGAAAAGCATCTGGTCTAGCAAACAATTACAGGGTACCAAAGACACTCTGCAAACGTGAGGGTTCCTGGAGCATGGATTTCTACAGAGGAGGAAGCATAAAGCCAGAGTGAAGATGGATGAAAAAGTGGAGGGTTCTCCTTTCCAATCTAGAAGGCTTAGTCTATTAACAAAAGCTTCCAATTCCCAAAACTCTACCATTAGGAACTTGGAGACCGAGGAATGAAGGAAGAGTATTCATGCGGATGAATAAGGTGTAAAAATAATAATGCAATGTGTAAAATACCTCAATTCACTGAGCTCTGAATACCAGATATATATTCAAATATATATTCAATATATATTCAAAATATTTAAAGAATTCTGGGAAAAGTTCAAATAAAAGTCATAACACATTGTATTTCTATGGCATTTCAAAAATTTTTTACATCTAGACTTCTCACATTTTGAAATTTTAGAAATTTTGAAAGCTATTACAAAAACTACAGAAATATAAGCAACTATTATCTATGGTCTAATGAATTTAATTGTACCTGACTTACCTAGGTCAACCTTTTTTGATAAACAGGACTATATCTATATAATATATATTATATATAATATCTAACAACCTCAAAAACGTTTTCTAAGTAACTTACAAATTGGAAAACAATTTTACATATTAAAATTGTCAACTGTCAATGTACATTGTGGAAAATATAAATATAAAGGGACAGGGGTAGAAATCCTGGCAAACGTTTACTTCTTGTCTAATTTTTTCTCAGGCTTCTGTACTGAGAATTAGTCCTTCATGGCTTGTTTTTTCTTGTTATCCAGAGTTGAGGCAACTGCACGTAATTATAAAGTCTGTATATGGAGAGTTGTATTTTGACACCAGAGAAGGACTGATGGTCAAAGCTGCCTTGCCCTGGGCCTGACCTCAAAGCCTGAAACTAGAGAGAAAGCGAGAAATGTCTGGCAGCCCAGGAAAAAGCCTACATATGCACACCCGCAAAAAGTTGTACTAGTATTTAAAATTCACCTTGGACAGATGTCACTGACATTCAGAATGTTGCAGGTAAACAGTAGAGAGTTCTTAAATTTTCTTTGAGATCTTTTACTGTTATAACTTGCCCTAAGCTCTAAGAACTGGGCAATTTTGTTGACAACAACACTTTAAATTTGGATCTGGTTTTTAACTAATTCGAAGAAGTTCATGTTTACTGGCACTTCTTTCAAGAATTAGATTGTCATTCTATTAGTCTATTTACCGATTGGCTTCTTTGGTTTCGTGCTGTTTAGATTCTTGACTTGTTTATTCTAGATATTAATCCTATTTAAGTAAATGGCAAGATTTTTCTTGTATTCTGTATGATGTCTCTTCATTTGATTAACTGTTTCATGAGATCACATTAATTCATTGTTGGCTGAAACGGGAATAGTATCGAGAAAACCCTTTCCTATGCCCACTTCTAGTTTCTTTACCTTTTCCTCTAAGTTTCAGGTTCCACATTAAGGTATTAATTGAACTGGAGGGTTTTGTTCAGGAAAAAAAAAATGGCATAGTCTCATATTCTACTTGCAGACAGCAGGTTTTCCTAGCGTTATTTGTTTAAAAGGTTGTCTTTCTACAATATGGATGTTTTGGTGTGTTTCTCAGAACTTACGTGGCTGGAACTGTGGATTTCTCTTTGGATCTTCTATTCCATTCCAGTGATTCACATGTGTGGTCTTGTGTAAGTACCATGCTGTCTGTGTTAATGAAAATTTGTATTTCTTCTGCTTTGAATTTTGAAAGAATTCAAGAGTGAATCCATCTGGACCTAGAGTAATTTTTTACTGGGGAGATTTTCTACTACCGTTTCAGCCTCCTTGCTTGTTGTGGACAGATCTGTGTTAATGATCTCATTAATTTAATTTTGTTAAGTGATACTCATCTAAAAATTCGTTTACCTCACCTGCAATTTAATGGAATATAACATTTCCAGGTCCTAATAACTGTCTGAATTTTGTTAGTATCTGTCATAAAGGCTCACTTTCACTTCTAACTTAATTAGTTTGAGCCTTTTCTCTTTATTTTGGTTAGTTTACATAAGGATTGCTGATAGTGTATTTTTTTCCTTAGAAGAACTCTATTTTGAGGAAAGACCTGGGAGTCTTGTGCTTTCTATTAATTCTTTTTTGAGAATCTTATACATGATTATATTAATATTTCCACTATACATGCCCTCTCCACATTTACAAATCTCCCAGTGTTATCTCCAATCTCTTTCAAGTTATTGGCCTCTTCTTCAATTATTATTTTCATACACACACCTGTGGGGTTGCGTTAGTGTTGCTCATATGTATAAGTGTTTAGAGTTGACCAGTTGAGCCTGGAGACCCTGTCAGGATGCTCAGTCCTGGAGAAGATCAATTCTCCCCTTTCAGCAGCAATTAATTGTCCGTCACTCCTCATCTAGGACTGGAGTCCTGAGAGATGTCCTCCATCTGCACTGGCATGCCAACACACTGATGTTTTCATTCTGCGTGTCTTATTTAGGTGATGGCAGTTTTGGAGGTTTCATGGGTTCAGCTTCCTTGATTACATATATAGAGGACACCCTCTTCTAGCAGATGTCCTCATCTCCTGACTCTTAGAATCTTTCCGTCCTCTCTTTTGTGATATTCCTAGTCTTAGGTATAGAGGTACATTATAGAGGTATCTATTGGGGTTGAACACCCAGTCTGTAGACCTCTATATTCTGGCCACTCCTGGATTTATGTACTAATCTCCATCTGCTGCAAAACTAAGATTCTCTGATGAGGGGTGAGAGTTACACTAATCTGTGGATGTAAGGGTAAGTATTTAATATACAGTTGGGAATTATACTGGCTTAGAAATGTAACAGTACTAGTTTCTCCTCTGGAGTCCATGACCTCATCAGAGATAAATAGCTACCTATATTTACACCTCCAGGAGAGAATTCTTTGTTTTATCAGTGCCTTAAGTCCAATTAAACAGCTCTTGATTATATCTAAGAAATAGTACTAGCACAGAAATAGATATTTAGATCAATGGAACAAAAATAGTAAGCTCACACATAAATTCTCATAGATATAGCCATTTGATTTTGACATAGATGCTAAAATTACAAACTGGAGGAAAAACAGCATTATCAACAAATGCTTCTGGGAAAGCTGAATGTTCACATGCAGAAAAATAAAATTAGATCTATATCTCTAATGTTGCACCAAAATCAATTCCAAATAGTTCAAAGACCTCAATATGAAACCTGAAATGCTAAAACTGCTAGGAAAAAATACAATGACAGGACCTTAATACCCTAAAAAAATATACGTGTAGAAAACAACTTTCTAAGTAAGACTTTATTTTCTCAGGAATTAAGACTAAAAATTAACAAATGAGATCTCATAAAACTAAGAAGCTTCTGTTCAGTAAAGGAAACAATCAACTGAATAAAGAAGAAGTCCGCAGAGTAAGAGATAACCTGTGCCAGGGATGTATCTGACAGAGGATTAATATTTAGCATATACAAAGTACTAAAATAAAATAAAAACTAAAGAATAAAAATAACAAAAAAACACAAATGACTCAATTAAAAAATGGGCTATAAATCTGAAGGAAAGTATCGTCAAAAGAAATAAAAATGGCTAAGATATCTTTAAAGTAGTCAACCTGTAGTCTACATCCTGTCCACAGCACGCAGAGAGACACCTGAAGAAATGTTCAACATCCTTAATCATCAGAGAAATGCAACTCAAGACGACTCTGAGATTCCATCTCACACCTGTCAGAATAGCTAAGATCAAAAGCTCAAATGACAGCACATGCTGGCAAGGGTGTGGAGAAAGGGGAACTCTTCTCCATTGCTGGTGGGAGTGCAAGCTTGTACAACCACTATGGAAATCAGTCTGGCGATATCTTTGAAAACATGGAATAGCTCTGCCTTACCATACCACTTCTGGTTATACATCTAAATGATTCCTCACCAAACCACAAGGACGTTTCCTCATCCATGTGCATAGCAGCCTTATTTGTAATAGCTAGAAACTGGAAACAACCCAGATGTCCCTCAACCAAGGAATGGATAAAAAAAAAAAAAAAAAAACAAAACAAAAAACTGTGGTACATCTACACAATGGAATACTACTCAGCTAACAGAAACAAGGAAATCATGCAATTTGCTGCCAAATGGATGGAACTAGAAAAGCTCATCCTGATTGAACTAGCCCAGACCCAGAAAAATGCACATGGCATCTATTCACTTATAATTGGATTTTAGCCATATAGTATAGGATAACTATCCTACAACCAACAGACTGAAAGAAACAGGAACATAGACTTTGTTACTTGTTAGTGGGACACTTTGTCCTAGTGGAGCTGCCAGGTAAGCCCCCCAGTGCAAGAGGAAGCTCTTAGCCCTCACATGTCTGCTGAACTGAAGGGGGCTGATATGTAGGGTAGGAGAAGAGGGAGAGGGTAGGAGGGTAGTACCGGGAGGGGTGGAAGTAGAGGACTGTGATGGATATGTAAATTGAAATAATACATAAACATAAAAAAAGTACTCAACATCTTTAGCAATTAAAGAAATACAACTTAAAACTAGTTTGTGATTTCATGCCCAGAGAAGAATGGCTAACAACAAGAAAAGAATTACAATTTTTGGTGTGATTGTAAATTGGTGAAGCCATTATGAAAAAAATCTGTGAGAATTCTCAAAACAAACAAACAAAAAAGCTAAAAGTAGATCTCCCATATGGCTCAGCTATGCTATTCCTTGAATTATGTCCCAAAACTTGACAACCTACTCCACCCATAGTTACTCACCCATGTTCATCGCTGCTTTAAGTACAATGGCTAGGAAATGGAAATAATTGAAGCTCCTTCAACTGAAGAATGGATACTGAAAATGTAGTATATACAGAAAGGGAGCTCTATTCAGTTCTAAAGAACAATGACATTTGTAGGTAAATGGATTAAACTAGAAAATATTACACTGAGGTAGCCTTGACCCTGACTTTCTTTCCTTGTTCTTTTTACTCTGAATTTCCCCAACTTCACTGATTTCTGCCCTGTCTTAATTGTTGCTTTCTGTCTACTAATTTGGGGCTTGCCTTGGTCTTGTTTTGCCTACACCCCAAAGTGTATCATTAAGTTGTTTACTTGAGATTTCAGTGTAGGCACTTAAAGCAATGTACTTCTGTCTTATGAGTGCTTTCACTATATCCTTTTGGAGTTGCTATGCCATATTTTCTTTTAATTTCCAATTTTTTTGTTCCTTATTGATTTGTTCAGTGACTCACTCATCATATAACAATGTAATGTTTAATCACCATGAGTTTAATGTATGTTCTAGAATTTCTCTTGATATTGGTTCTTAGTTGCATTCTACTATGATCAGATAGAAGAAATTACTTCAATTTTCTGTTTCTAAGCTTTAGTTTGTGTCTTTTTTTTAATAATTTATTTTTTATTTCTTCAAGTTACATCTCAATCACAATCCCCTCCCTACTCCCCCCTCCAGTCCCGCCCTTCCACCCTCCTCCCCCTCAACCCCCCATCATCTTCCCTCCTTTTTTTTTTGTTTAAGGTATTTCTTTTTTCCCCACAACAGCTCTCCCTTTCAGTCCAAAAAATGATTCTTTTTCTTATAACTATAAATACAATACAAAACAACAGAAATAAATAGGCCACAATTATGAGAGTTATATGGCTTAGCATACATTCCCAATGTCCAGTCCATATGTATTTGGCACCTGACTTTAACATTCTACTATCTAACCATCTCCATGAGTTTAAAGTTCTATATCTAACTCAGCTTTCATATTAACTTGCCTCACAATATCTTCTTAGATCCAGAACACCCTCTTGATTCCTAAGCAACTCAAAATTTAACTATGAGACTCTAGCTATCTATTCTTCAACCACCTCAGAGACCTGAGAGGGATAAATATATCTGATTATATAGGAAGTGTGTCTTAATATACATTCTACTTTGTTGAAAGTTCTTTCAGCTGCTGAGATAAATGTGTATTCTGTGGTGTTTGGATTGATATTTTCCAGCATCTGTTAAGTTCATTTGACTTATGATGTCATGATGTTTCTCTGACTTTTTAAAGGTGGACTGACTTATCAATTTGAGAATGAGGTGCAGAATTCACCTACTAGGATTGGGTCAGGGTTCATCTGTACCTTTACTACTAGTCCTATTTGTTTTATAAAATTGGGTTCACATTTTTTGGCATATGTATGCTTATAATTACAATGTCCTTGATCATTATGGAATGACCTTTAAATAAATGAAAACGATTCTGACCAGTTTTAGCCTGAAGCTATTTTGTCAGATATAGAGCAGCGAGAACCACTTATTCCACAGGTACATTTTATTTGATACATTTTCCCATTCTTTGTCCTCTTAGGAATGACTGTCTTTTTTGCAGCAATAAAGAGATGTGCCCTTATTTTCAATCTGCTAGTTTGTATCTTTTGACCTGGGGAATTAAGATCATTCTCATTCACAATTATCACTGATGGGTACTAATTCCCATAATTTTCTTGACTTTATAGAGTTTGGGTTTATCCTATTTAGTTATTGCTTAACTATTATTATAGCATTGTGTTCTCCCTGTAACCTATGGATGTATTTATATTTCTTACCAATCTGAAGGATTTCTGTCAGTGTATTTTATAGAGATGGCTTAGTGCAATGACTTTCTTTAGGTTGATTTTGAGGTGCAAAGTTTTTGTGTTTCTTTTAGTCATGATGGGTAGCTTTGCTGGTACAAGAGCCTGGGCTGCCAGTTTTTGTCTTTTAAAACTTGAAATATATTGTCTCATGCTTTCCTGGCTTTTAAATTTCTTGAGAAATCTGTTCTTACTCTGATGCACTTGCCTTTCTATGTGTTTGGTGTTTCTCCTTTGCTGTTTTCAATATATTTTCTTTGTTCAATGTATCTAGTAGTTTTATTATTATATGATGGGGTACTCTTATTTGGTGTTGCCTAATGTTCTAAATGCCTTTCACATCTGGATTTGCATTTCTTTCTCTAATAGTGGGGAACTTTCTGCTAAGAGTTTGAAGAAAATATACTCTATGCCCTGAGAAATTCTCCCCATGATTCTTTGAATTGGTCTATTTTACATTGGGTCTTGTACATCTTGAGAGTATTGTTAAAATTGCTCTATTAATTAATCTTTGTTTTTGTTTAAAGGTTCCGACTCCTCTATTTTGCCTTCAAAGCCTGACAGTCTATCCATTCCTTGAGCTGTCTACTGCTAAAGCTTTCCAAAGAACAGTTATTTTGAAACACTGCTTTTCATTAGACCCATTTCCCTTTACTGAAGACTTATTTCAAATACTGCATTGACTTTCTTGTTTTATTTGGTACTTTTTGTGTGCTTTTAGATTACTTCAAGAATTATCTTCTTTAAGTTACTTAAATACAGTTTCAGTTTTTCTTTTGAGTTCTTTTTCTGGGATATCATGTAATTCAGTCTCACTGGGGGCTCTTTACTATGGAATTAATATTGTTTTTAAGGAATTGTGCTTCCTTCATTTTTCTATTATTTGTGAATTGTGTCGTGGCTTGCCCTTCTAAAGTTAGAAAACTGACTGCATTTGTATGTATTTAAGTACTTTAAATCATCCTTCATTTGGAGGAGTGTTTGCTTTCAAGAGGATTTGGTTCTTATGGGTTCTGGTGTTACTTTTCGCTGATACACTCACTAATAATTGTGGGATGAGGCTTGATCCCCAGCACTCCCTAGCGATTATAATATTTGCAAAAGCAATCACTTTCAAAGGGTAGTGGCCAGATGAAAGTACAATCAATTACAATGTAATCATACCATAAATGCCAACCATTTTATTATGTGAGGGGAAACTGACAGTAATGTGTTTACTTGTATGTTAATTATTTTGGGAATAAATGGATAGGAAAAGGGCACTTATGATAAGACTAGTGGTTAGATTTGGGTTGAGAGCAGGGAAAGAAAGGGGGTGGAAACAGAGAAGTAGGAGTTATAGGAACAAAGTATGTTGTGGTGAATCAGTCTTCCGAGAAGACTGACTGGAAAGGGAGCAGTGAGGATACAAATCACATACACAAATCAAATGAACTACGCCATTTCCAGCTACGGGATGCTGGGAGTACAGAGATATTTAATGTAATCACAAATCTAACTAGCCTACCTTCTTTGGAAGAGGAAAATGAAAAAAAAAAGTCAGAAAAAGAGACAAAGAAAAGAGACAGAGAGGAAGTCTAGGATACAGAGTCTGAAAAACATCATAACCTGTTTGTCATATTGCTTCTAGAAGTATGTCCTGACTCTGGGCCTTCCTTTTGGAAATCTGGTTACAGATGTACTCTGGTAAAGAGGTGCGTTTCACAGGTGGACTCTGATGCTAGCCACACCTCCAGAAAGTCCTTTGGGCTTCTGGCCAATAGTGCTGGCCCCCCACTGCTGTGTAACCTCATCTGATTAGCTGCTTGCAACCAGTATTGGAGTTCCCATGCAGATTCAGAGTGGGATCCATATCTCCCTCCCTGGATAAGAGATTTTTACATTTACATATACCAAAATGCCCCATGACTACTTCACTATGAGAGTTTACACGCGTACACATTTTATTCTTGTGAACGTGCTGCCCTTGTATTAGATTAGTACTTTTGTCCATGTTTTCTACTGTTGTTTCTAAATTCATATTTCATTTACTTTTAATAACATTGCTGTTTTCATTCAATGTGATTTGAGCTTTTTAGAACTTTGTTTCATCATGGTTTAAGAGGTTGCCCACGCTCACTCACCTTTTGAATGTAGTTACTTAGTTCTACAAACTTCGCTTCTAAAGCTGCTCTTTGCAGCTCCCAAAGAGTTTCCATACATTGCAATCTCCATTTCCTGTCCTCTCAAGCAAAGTTGAAATTTCCTCTGTAATGTCCTTTATTGTTGTCCGGGTTGTCAGGAGTATGTTTTTGAGTTTCAGTGTTTGTAAAATTCCTTTGAGTTTGTTTTATATATTGCAGTCATAAGTGATCATCTTCTCAGCCTTTTTATATTTGTTAAGACTTGTTTTCTGACCTAATGTGATATAGCCTGGACTATGTTCCCTGGGCTGCAGAGAACTATGTATATTCTGTACCCAGTACATGAATGTGTTATTACTCTCCCCTTTGAACTCCCCACGTGTGTGTGCATGTGTATGTGTAAGATGTGTGTAATGTTTATTTGGTTCACAGTGTAGCATAAATGCAAATGTTTTATGCATTTTCTATCTGAATACACAATGCATCAGTTTAAGTGGTGTGCCACAGTCCTCTGCTGTTACTGTCTTACAGCATATGTTTTTACGCATATGGCATTATGGAGAGATCCTACTTTGCTTATTCTTTTTGTTTAGTGTTTATTTATTGCTTGAAGTTACATCTCCATCACAGTCCCCACCCTCACACCCTCTCCCCCTTCTCTCAGAACTCATAATTATTATTTTTGAATAATTAGGCCACAATTATGAAAGTTATAAGGTATAACATACATTCCCAATGTCCAGTCCATACATATTTGGCAACTGATATTAATATTCTATTATCTATCTCAATGAGTTTAAAGTTCTATACCTAACTCAGTTTCCATCCTAACTTGAATTACCAACTTAAAAACATCTTCTTAGACCTAGAACATCTTTTTAATTCCTAAACAACTTAAATGTAACTGTGACACTATAATTATCTAGTCTTCAACCACATCACCACATCAGAAACAGGGTTTCTTTGTGTAGTCCTTCCTGTCCAGGTATTCACTCTGTAGACCAGGCTGGCCTCCAACTCAGAGATTCACATGCCTCTGCCTCCCATGTGCTGGGATTAAAGGCATGCGCAACTACCGGTGGAGAATTCAATAGAATTTTACAACTGATTTTTCTATTTCTACATAAAACACTAAGATTTTCATGAGAACAGCAGTGAATTGTGAGTTACTTGTAGTCCTGATGCTTTAACAATAGTAAAGTTTTCAGTCATTTTAACTCGTATATAGGTTTTAATTTCCTCTAATGACGGCTCTCAGTTTCCTTTATACAAGCCTCATATTTTTTTTTATATTGTGAAACTTAACATGTATATTAACATGTGATTGTCATTGTTATCAGGGCACAGAATAGTTTTTCCTACTCAAGGACTTTCCCACTAAAAAAACCTCACACAAGGAAGTCTTTTTCTCATTGATAGCCCCTGGGAACCATAAATCTGTTTTTTATCACAGAGTCTGGTTTATCCTTTTTTTCTTTTCTTGTTTTTTGAAAGTATAAAATATGTAAATAGTTTCATCTTGTGTTAGGTCTCTTCAAATTCACCCAAATAGGGTTAAAGGATATTCTCATTTTTCTAGCTAGTATCACAATCACAACTGCTATGAACATGCACTTACATGAGTTTGTATTAAGAGAAAATTTCACTTCCCTTTGGAAAATACCTAAGAATGAGATTGCTAGATTATACAGTATTTGTTTAACTCAGAAAACCACATAAACTGTTTTCCTCTGGGATCATTTGTATCCTCAAGCCACAGTGAAAGCCACAGATGAGTGTTGGTGGCACTTTAGTTTCTCCAGTTCTTGCCATGGTCCTGCTTTAACAACTTGCACGTGTTTGTAGTGGTGAGTGATTGTCACAGGCACCTAAATGCTAATGATGCTGACCTTTCCAGGTGCTCTTGGGCCTCCGACGTCATAAGCTAAGCATTGCGCTCAAGTCAGTTTTAAATGAATCGGTGTCTGCTTTTCATCAGTGAGTTAATGTGGGCTTTGAATTTTTTTTTTAATGAAGTTCTATGGTGTTCTAGTGTTACTTAGTCTTGATCCAGCTGGTGGCTGGTTGATTTTCATAAATCTTAGGATTTACAGCTTTAAATGGTGGATAACAGAAAATCTTGTTATTTAGGGGAAGAGACTACAAGCTGTTAAATGGTCTTGTTAAATGGGTTTTGGAGGTTAGACCCAAGGACTTCTCTCTTTTTCTTTTCTGTATCCTTCTTTCTCTCCTATGTAAGAGTGAGCAGACTTGAGAAAAAATGGGACATAGACATAGTATAGGAAAGATAAAAAAAGGCCGATTATTGAATATGCCCTTATACTTTTGTATATTGATACAAAATTAATATTATATTTGGCTAAATTGGTATTGATCATTGTATATTAATGCAAAATTAAGATTGCATTGGACTACATCGGTATTGATCTTTGTATATTGATACAAAATTAAGATTGTATTGGGCCACAATGGTATTGACCCTTGTATACTGATGCAAAATTAAGATTGTATTGGGCTACATAGGTATTGATCTTTGTATATTGATACAAAATTACGATTATATTTGGCCACATTGGTATTGATCTTTGTATATTTATACAAAATTAAGGGTAACGCTTCTTAAAGGTATTGTACCCAGTAATGCTTAAAAATGAAATGTGAAGTTCTGGCCTCTTGCTACCAACCTTCATAAACTGTTTAGAATAATTAAGAAATGCAAACTAATAGTCATGCAAGCGTGTCATTTTGTTAGTTACTATGACAGTCTATCACAGTTATTTTCTAAGCTACTCAGAAATCAAGTTGCTAAGAGACAAGCAACAATGGCTTATCTAAATATAAGAGATAGATAGGGCATCTTCAAAATCCTCAAGAGATCTGCAGAACATTTGGCTATTCTATCTTCTCCTCCCTTTCTTCTCTCCTATCCCTAGGCCAGACATAGTATGAAATATGTAGTATTGGTTCTTTTCTGAGCCAGGCTCCCAGGCAAGCTTGGAACTTACTATGCAGCTGAGGATGAGCTGGAGTTCCCAATCCTCCTCCTCCTCCTACCACCCCATGCCTGGCGTACTTTCTCTTGCAATGCAGGCTCACTGCTTTGGACTGGTTTTGCTCACCAGTTCCTATGGTTCTGTTTTCTTAACTTCTTTCTTCTGCTTTAAATCCTCAGATTTTTATCTCTCCCTTTACTGTGTACTGTCTCTTTCTATACTGTCTCATGATTTCTCTCCGTTTTCTTTTAAACGCTCCTTTCTGTCTTTTGTAACAATATCCCTGAATAGAATGTGCTAAGTTTCACTGATACTTCATCTTATATCTACTGATTTCATTTGGATACAGGTATTGTGAATACTACATTGGTAAATGCTTGCATCTTGCTGTACTCCTTAATATGGGTTGGGCTATTGTGTTTTTCACAATTAAATTGTAGGTGAAACAATTTAATCCCGTGGAGTCTATTAATGAAGGTTGGTTTTGTTTGTTTTGGAGTGAATTTAGGTTAGAATGGATCTAGAATAAGCTTTTCTATAGAAGTCACTTAGCTGATTATTATTCAGCTTTGTGGATATTGTGCCTATGAATTCACAGCTTCAAAGATTCAAGGTGCCACACAGCTTTCTAGAGTTAGATGAAAGAGTAGTTTCCTTGTCTATAAAATTTGTTACAGCTCCTTCATTCTAATCACTATCACAACTCAAGAAGGTTGCTATGAATGGCCTGAGAACATCTTTCCTGTACCCAATCTAGAATACACCTCCAGAAAAACTCTGACAGATATCACAGCATATGTTTAATTATTCCTACCCCCCCCAGGGATTCCAGTTATCTCAGGCCTGCTGTCAATGCACAAAACTTCCACAGACTGTGTCAAGTAATCAAGAGGAAGGCACGTTCACGCCCCGTTATTCTGTCATGAGATAAAAGGAACTCATGACAAGTCATTTGGAGTTTTTCTTAAAAGCAACCGTGCATAATGGTTTGCCCCTATCATCCCAGCGGTCAAGAGTCTGAGTCTGAAAGATAGCTGAGTTCCCCAAAATCTAAAACACAAAAGCTAAGCAGAAACGTTCATGATGTTACTGTTTCTGATTACCTATTCCAGTCAACATTGATTTTGATTACTGCAACACTGTAATTTTTAAATTACTAAGCCGATTCAATCACACACCTTTTTTTTTTCTCACTTCTTTTGCTATTCTGAGGTCCTTGAGATGGCAGATGAACTTTAAAATAAGACTATTTTTCCATTTTTTGCACAAGCTATCATTGTGAATTTTTGACAAGAATTATCATGGTACTGACAAATACTACCCAAAGATCACCTGGGTAATACTGACATCCTAATATCAGCTCTACAAATCCATGAGCATTTAGAATGTCTTCAATTTCAGCAATCTTTTGAAGTCTGCATACTACAAAACATATACACTGGTTACATTTACGCCTAAGCAGTCCATTCTTCTAGATGCTTTTATAACTGCAACTATGATTAGTTGCTTTTACAGACTGCTCGGTGTTAATGCATAAAAAGACTGATGATCTGTGGGGGTGTTAATTTTCTGTCCTGCACTAAATGCATTCATTATTTCTAAGTGGTACTCTACACAGCATTCCCATGAGAACAGAGATAGGTTTTGTTTCTTCCTGCCCTGTGTATATGTAAATCTGCTTCTTGCACAGGCACCTTGATGAATTCTTCGTAGTATATCAAACAGAAGTAAGATCACTCCAATACACTAGAATGCACAGAGAAAGTATTCTGCACTGCCCCATTGCTTAGGAATGTGGCTCTGGGCATTTTGTGAGGTCTTAGTTATGTTGAGACAGTTTCATTTGTTATCTTTCTTCTGAGTATTTTCATAAGGAAAGAGTATCAAAATTTATCGAAGAGTTGAGAGAGATATTTAGGAGTGATCAATTTTTGTATGCAGAATATAAGGCTACCTTTTGATCTTTCATGTCTAACTTTGGAACTATTTCTTGTGGTTGAAAGGCAAAAGGAAAGAGTATCAAAATTTATCGAAGAGTTGAGAGAGATATTTATGAGTGATCAATCTTTGTATGCAGAATATAAGGCTATCTTTTGATCTTTCATGCCTAACTTAGGAACTATTTCTCGTGGTTGAAAGGCAAACATTTCTACCATCTAAAACATCTGAAGTTGTATTTCTCAGACTTCCTGCTAGTGTCTTTATGTACTTAATGAGGAGAGGATCTAATTACTCTTCTCTTTCCTCAGATGCTTGTACTGTATTATCTGTCACTGTCACATACTGTGACCATAAGCTGGTGGGGTGCTGCTACAATAGTTTCTATGACACAGAGATCTCTATATTTTCATTCAAATGTGAGTTTCTGTTTTATAATTATCTTGGTCATTTTCACTTCCTTTTCAACTACAAAACTTAAAACAGGGCTTGTTAAATTCCATGACAATAATTATAGGTGTTTAAATGAAAACTTTCTAAAATGAGTAGTTTAAGATTGACTGACATAACTTCTTGGTAAGTTTCCTTTCTGGAATGATGATCTACCTTACCACTAACTAGGTTCTAAATGTTACTGAAAGCTTAGTTTATAGCTTACACCACAGAGAACATCCAAATACTTCACTGTGAGATGAAGGGAGAGTTCAGTAATAGAGTGGGTGTTGGCATACTCCAGGCCTCAGACATTTCACAGCACCAGAAGGATCATTTTTCATTGTAAATTTTAACACAACTTTATAAAAATGTGTTAATGTGCATATATGAAGCAAATGATCTCATAACCATTGCATAGCTAAAGAAACTGACTTTTGCCAAGTACCTAAAGATCCCCATGTGTGTTGTCTTAATTAAAACCCTCTCCATCTTTATACTAAACCACTATCCTTTTATGATAATCATCTTCCTTCTCTTTATAGCTTCACAACCTAAATTATATAGTTACATGTATAAATAGCTTAGTTTTACTAATTATTTTTGACATGTCTTTTAAATCTCAAACTACAGACTTCATTTCTTTTTTTTCCACATGTGGTTTATTTTTGAGAAAACTGAGTCATTTAAACCACAGAAATTACAGCGATTGAACTCCTATGGTATAATTCAACATTTTGGTTATGCAGGCATTCATGTTGTTTATTCACCCAGTCTTAGTTTGAGATAGGTTTTTGTCCATCTGACTGTCAACTTGTTTCTCCATCTTCGTAAGACTGAAAGTCTTGCTTAGATCTATTAATTCTTTTGAGAATGTCAAATACTATTTTAAAGTTCTATCACTGCATTATTTACAAGATGATACATTTCTTTTTTTTTTTTTTTTTTGGCTGTCCTGGACTCACTTTATAGACCAGGCTGGCCTCGAACTCACAAAGATCCGCCTGCCTCTGCCTCCCAAGTGCTGGGATTAAAGGCGTGCGCCACCACCGCCCGGCTTAAGATGATATATTTCATACAGAGAAAGCTAACCCCACCTGATGCAGTCTTCTGTTACAAATGATGGACGGAGTGAGTACTTGATGTCTCTTTGCCAGTTTTCAGATTAAAGACTTAGTTTCACTCTCTACACATTTATATTTCAATCTTTGCATTAAGATTTCTCAAAATTTTCTGAATACTACCGTAAATTCTTCAGGGAGACAGAACGGGAAGATTGTTTCCTGATTTCTTGCAGGTTAGCTGTTTATAGTCGCTATACTCAAAGCCAATTTATCTTTTTCTCTTCTTGGGGAAGGGGAGGGATGCTATTAAAAGGTATCATGACAATCTGATTGTCCCTCTCTTGTATCCACATATTATGTGTATCAAAAGGTTTTTCTTTCAATTTTGTAAGCTTCCTAGAAACACTTATCAATATTGGTTATCTGGAGTTAACTTTCATAAGGCTTCAATATGTCCTTTGAAGATTTATTTTCCAAATTCTTCCTTTAAAAAGTCAATGGCAATTTGAGTTGTTGATTCTAATTGATTTGGTTTTTCTTATTAGAAAGTATCTATTTGTAGTAACAGATATTCTAAATGAGTCTTTTGCACTGTCATCTTTTCCTATCTTTTTTTTTTTAGTCATTACACTTTTGGTCTTTATATTATTCCTTATTTTCTTACATTTTTGTGGCTTTATTTATGGATTTTATTGTTTTCATCTTCTAACTCCATCTCAAAAATTACTCTCTAATTTCTTCAGGGTTGTAATTGCTAAATTCTGATTTTAATAGTTCTTTCACCTTTGTCCACCTTTTCTAAATTCATTTAGATCATTTAAATGTGTTTCTGATATGGTGATTTTTCTTCTCATTCTCATCATTTTTACTATAATACATAGTTGATAGTCTTTATCTTTATGTGACATGGGTTTTTAAAAATTTCAGATCACCTTTTATATAACATTTGACCTCTATCTTCAGCTTTTCAGATGTTGCCTCCTGTTTTATTGTTACTGCAATATGGATCTTCGGTGTCGTCCAAATGCCCATGGGCTAAATGCTCTGTCACCAGCCTTTTGCACTACAGAGAAGTGATGAAATCTTTAGTATTTGGTATCTAGTGAAAGGAAGTTAGGACACTGGGGAACATGCCTTTGGATAGATTATGGTACCACTGCCTACGTATCTGTAACTTAGCTTCCTCTTCTCCCCCATTAGGTAAGAGTCCTCTCTGTATATAATTCCCACTGTGGTATGCTGCCCTTCCACAGGCACAAAAGCAAGGGGGCCAAATGATTATAAAATCAAATACTTAAAACCATGAGCAACAAAACCACAACAACTAAACAACAAAAATCTGTACTTCCTATAAAGTTGTTTAAACATGGGTTATCTGTCACAGTAGCACAAAATTATACATATATATTATATATATGTAAATATATGTGTTTTAAAATGTGATAATTTCTTAATTGGGAATTTGTCTTTAACTGTTTTATTTGTATTTTTCTCTTTATTCTGTCTGTCCTTCTGATGCTCAGTGTAAATTCTATTCACTGAAGTTTCTCCTCAGTGTGAATCCCTACTTTGCTAGGGAACTGTGGTTAATTTCTTCTGGGGTCTGGATTGCTCTCTCCATGTCTGACCTTCCCACAGCATCCTTGATGCCGTCTATGAGAGTGCACACAAGTGTGCTTTTCTTTTAATTGATAGCTCTAAGTTGACCGTCAGTGTTTTCCACTGAGGATCCACAGACTCAGTTCTTCAAGGCTTGCTTGCTTCCTGTGCCCTGCTCCAACATTGAGCCACATCCTGTTCTACAGCTTACTGGATGACTCTCAGATCCCAGTATGAGGCCAATGGAAACAGTGGTCAGCTAGTCCATTTGTTATTTTATAGTTATTATTTTATCTTCTACAGATCTTTTTAAATTAATAATATTAAAAACATAACATGTTTCCAATTGCAATCTACTTGAATTTGTTATTTCCACTATGGCAATTTAAAATGCTAATTTTAAAACCATTTTAGCATTAGGGAGAGGCTCAATAGTCAAAGTACTTGCTCTGAAAGCAACAGGACTAGCGTTCTGATCCCCAGAACCCACCAAATGCCAGGTGGACATGCCAGCCTGACCTCAGTGCTCAGGTGACAGAGATAGGAGGTTGCTCAGAGCAAACTGGCTAGGGAGACTAGACAAATGGTGGCTCTGAGTCTAACTGAGAGGCCTGCCTCAGTGAGTAAGGTGGTAGGTAGAGCAGTGAAGGATGAGTCTCAACATCAGTTTCCCTAGTCCTCCATGTGCACTCCCACACACATGCAAAAATAATACCCAAGGGGAAAAATAAAAAAAACTACCTATTTAATACATGGCTTTTCTATAAAATAAAAATACAAACAGATATAGTAATTTCTCTGTGCGGCCATAAGTGCCTTGCACCTTCCTGACAAGGCTCATTCCTCTAATGACAGTCAAGTGACACCCTCTTTTGGAGGAGGTAGAAATTTCATGACATCATATTTTTAAGAATGTTATGCCTAGGAACTATAAAGGACTTAAACACTGAATTTTCATAAACATATATTGATGTCATTCAAATTAGACTTCCTACATTACTGCATTTCTTTCAAAATGTTTCCATTTATGTACGGCTCTTTACAAAGGTCAGCTTTGTGTATCCTACAACCTTAGTTATCCTACCCTTCTCTACACTTAACTTGGTTTTAGAAAAAAAAAAAAACTAAGCCACCCCCCCAAAAAAACCCAAAACCATAATCTTAACTGAAACATTCGGATTCTCTCTTATGACTCCAGTCAAATGATGAAAGGTATTCCCATTAGAAGAAAACTTAGATGCAGGGCTCTGATGGACCCCATTTAATGACTACACCACAGAAGCTAGTTTGGTTAGAAGACAGAGAGATGCAGAAACCAGACACTATCAAGTTGTTTTGAGTCAAAAGAAGTGGTCTTCATTACTAACTTTCCTGTCTTATTTCCAGGTTACCTAAAGTCACACTACATTCCCTCCTGTCCCCTCTAAATCCTCATAGCAATTATGTTAACTTGAATACTTCTTTTCAAGCTCTCAAGTGAACATAGAAAATTATGAACAGTGGTTTTTCAGGGTTATTTTGCACCACAGTGGGATAAGGCATTGAAATGAACACTGCAATGACACACGTGCACACACACGCGCACACACACGTGCACACACACACGCACACACACACACACACGTGCACACACACACACACACACGTGCACACACACACGCACACACACACACACACACGCACACACACGTGCACACACACACGCACACACACGCACACGCACACACACACGCACACACGCACGCACACACGCACACACGCGCACACACGCACACACACACGCACACATGCACACACACGTGCACACACACACGTGCACACACACACACGTGCACACACACACACGTGCACACACACACATGCACACACGTGCACACACACACACGCACACACTCACACACACACGCACACACACGCGCACACACACGCACACACACACGCACACACACGCGCACACACACACGCGCACACACACACGCACACACACACACGCACACACACACGCACACACACATACGCACACCCTCTATACATCCCCCCTCTCCTCTCCTTTCCCTCCCTCCCCTCTCTACTACAGCCAATCCTCTCCCTTCCTCTCTCTTCATGCCCCTACCTTTCTCTCCCTTCCCAATCCTTGGGTGATATCCTGGCTCTTATGAAGCCTCCAAAATAAAAATGTTTAAAATGTATTCCATATTCTGACTATCAGCCTGCAATTCAAATGGGGCCTACATCTAAATCTGAATACCAAACTAATTCTTCTTTCTCCTTCAAATTTTATTTATTTATAATTCACTTACTGAATATATGTGTTTATGGTGTGAGTATATATATATACATATATATATATGCATGCATGCTAGCATAAGTAAAAAGTGCACATGTGTATGCATGTGTGTGCATCTGTGTGCAAGTCTGAGGATAATGTAGGTAGTCTTCACTTTATTACTGGAAACATTTCACTGTTTTAATAACAGCCACCGCTAAGCTAGCAATCAACAATGATGTGGATATGATTAAAATTAAAACCATATGCTAACTTAAGTTTTTATTTTAAAACTGGATCCTCCAATGTCATTGACTTGGAGCTGTGCACGTGCCAGTGGGTTTGATGAGGACTGGATTTGCTAAGTGGCCCTCACTATAGGGTAGGACATGGGGAAAGCCAAGGATGATAGTGTTTTCACAGAGTGAATTCTCATGAAGGATTAAAGTGTCCCCAAGGACTAGAGCCTGAGCTATCACTGGAGCTAGAACAGTTCTATAAACTTTCGGGAGCTGAAGACGGATAACAGAGGGTGAGCAGTAGGTGAGACCTTATTCACTGAAGCAGAGTCTCTCCACTGTGCCCAGAGCTCACCATGAGGCTGGTCTACCTAACCAGCTTGCTCCTGGAATTCCCTGTCTCCCAGCACTACATCCAAAGCAGGACGCCACACTTGCCTGGCATTTATACAGGGCCTGCAGATGCAAATGCTGTTCCTCAAGCATGTGTGGACACACTGAGCCATCTCCCTAGTTCCTGATATATTCGGAAAGAGCCTTCTGGTTTCAATGGCATGTAGGCATGTAGTTTCCATTGCTGCAGCAGGCCAAACAGATCTAACAATTTTGATCCATCAATATTTTTCTGTCATTTTTGCTGCGGATTTTGGAGTTGGATCCATGCCTACTAGCTTTTACACAGTAGTTCATAACGAATTTGAACATTTTAAAAGAAACCTAAGTAAGCTTTGAATAAGTACAGTCTTGTCCACCAAAGGCAAAATAAAAATACCATTAGTGCTTGCTCTGGAATGATGTACTATGTGTAACAAAACCTGCAGACTAAGAGTGAGACATATGAAAATGAATATTGTTTTAGCTTGCATGTAAAGAACAAATACAATTGAAAGTAGCAGTGATTGACTGCTGTAGTGAAAAACTGAGCAGCTATACATATAGGAAGAAAACTGAACATAAAACATCCGACCAAAATACAATTTAAATGTATTTATTATATAGACATTAAAAGTAATTGTCTTCTCTTTAAAACATGAAATTGGCTTCAGTTACATAAATTCAAGTTTGTGTCTATCAGACATACACATATGATAAAGTCATAGGTTCCAAGATTTATTCATGATAAGCAATGGTTCAAACATAAAAAACCAATGGCTAAGGAGATGAAGCATTGATTGTGTAATTTCCCTGGCTTCTTCTCAAGTCTGACAATTCTCTTTCTCAAGATAGAGGAACGCCATATTAAGACAGAGGGAAATGGAAAGATGGAAGTGTGAGTGAGAGTGTGGCAGCTAGGTTGAGCTCAGTGCTGCAGCAGTCACCGGGGACACCTAGCATCCTGGTGGAATCCCCGCAATGGGAAATAAGTGACAACAGGAAACAACATGCACTTCTACAGGACAGAGTGGGGAACAATTTAGAATGAAGTAGAAAACTCATGGGTATGGACAGCAGATCAAAAATGGGAATTCTTACCAAAGAACACAAAATTTTACTTATTTCCTCTCATTTTCCAACTTTACCCCCTCCAAAAATCATTAGTAGTAAAACAAAACAAAAAACAGTGTTCTTTCAGGTAGAAGGGGAAAATACTGGATATTAATTATGTAATAAAATTATGTGAGACAATGCCAACACAAGTATTAAGATACTTTTCATTGAAATGAATAGAATATAAAGTCCCACAGACGCACTGGAGAGAGTGCCTCAATGTTGTTACAGACTCTGTGAGGGGGGTTGTGAAGGGATGAGTACAGCTTTCAGAAGATGCAAGGAAAGGAAGAGGACTTTGTGGAAAATGAAGAGAACTTTATGACATAGGAAGAAGTGCTATATAAAAAGGAGAGAACTCTATGCAAAAGGAAAACAATTCTGCATACAACAAAGGAAATAAAAACAGAGATATATGATGCATTTCTTGCTTACATGCTTACCAGATGCCTACATCAAGAAGAAGGAGACTAGATGGGTCTGGAAAGTAACAACCAAATTTTAGCAGATATGAACTTCATTGTCATAGAACAGAACTCCCTAGGTATATGGACTGGATAGGACATTTGTAGGATCAGGAATTAAGGTTACCAACATTCAATTTTCCCAAGTAATGACATTTAAAAAAACAAAATCCACAATTTAAAGATCTACCATTTGATAGCATTCTGTTGTAAAGAAATACCATTTTTATATTATCAAGGAAAGGAATTATTATTATATATAATTTTAAGATTGTACATTTATAATTTTCACTACAATAAAACTACAGGACAAAAGTGTATTCAACCAGAAGAGAAAATGAACATCTAATGTTTAAGTTGTACCAGTACCTCAGCTTTAGAATACTCACTCTACACTAGCACACTCACATTATGTGACTGATTATCAGCAGGAGCCTACCATTCACAGTGTTCCCATTGATTAAGAATATTTGAAGGCTACTTAGGAGTTCACCAAGCCATTTCTTTGCCTTTCATCTACTAATGAAAAGGTGTAAGAAAAAGTTCAGGTGTCTGGCTGTAGAAAATTCTGGAAAGAATGCTATACAAGGGAGTATTTTTTATCCAAGTTATAGTAGCTAAAATATTAACTGGGAATAACTCTTTAGAACCTTAAACTGTCAAAGACCTTCACTGAAGACCCAGTAATGTGAGCCTTAAAAAAAAAATCCCATATTCATTTAAATAATGACAGTTTCAAAAGGATCATAGAAGGGAAAAGATCCCAAAGACCATACCAGGGCTCATAGCTTAAGTTTGCAGAACTTACACTGGGTAGAATGTTTGAGTCCTAATATATCTGCTCATGTGCATTTGTTAGTTTGATGCTGTTCAAACTTATCTCCTATGATTCACAATAGTCCATTTACAGTCATACTACACAGCATTAATCTCTGAAGAAACGCTGTCAAGCATGTCTAATACCTATCTTAAGGGGGTTCAGTGTACCAATATACCCAGAAACCCTTTGATCTACAATGGGTCTTGTCTGCAAGACACACAAGGGCAGTGGTGGCACAAAGCTTGTGGGAGTAACCAACCAATATCTAATTTGACTTAATGACCACTCCACGAGATGGAACTCCATATGTGAGCCTTATAACTTTAAATTTTCTAATATTACTGATGCTCTGGCTCCTTGATATCTTATACAAAACTTGTTGCTACATTTTAACAATAACATGGGGCCCATTGCATAGCATTATTAGATTACTAAGTTTACTTCTTTATCTTCAATCAACACTTCTAATTTCTGTAAACTTTGGGAAAAAGTACATATGAACAGAGAAAAATATTCTTATTTTACAAGGTGTGAGAAAACATTTGCATTTATTTTCAATTAATATTTACTGAAAATTTAAAGTAAAATTATCATGTTACAAAAAATTTGAAGGTATAAATTACCAGCTTTCTTTCTCCTCAATGAGAAGATACTCCAGCGAAATCGAAAGAATTAAGGAAGTCAGAAAGAATCCACCGACAAGCATCAGCCCCCTTGGAATCTACATGTGCAACACCTCTACTTTTAGCAATCATAACATTCACACCATCTTAGCAAGTTTTCAAACAGCTTGATAGAGTATTTGAAGTACTGTTTGAAGAACTAGGCTTCAAATCATTATTTTCAGAAAGTATAATTTCTTACTAAATTACTGGAAATATCAAGTAGAAGGGAAACAATTTAAAGAACAATCAGATATTTTTTCAAATGTTTATATTAATAGTGATATTAGTAACAAAACGATTGAGTAATGTTACAAGAAAATCTATCTGAGAGAAAAGGTTATTCAAGTTTTGAGAGTGAGTTTGGAGTATCCCAGGTATCTGGTTAGTGACATCTAAATATCTAATGGGGTATCTGCCTAAAACTTTGTCCAGAATTCATAAGACATGATTAGGCTGTCATAGGAAGGAAACAGAGGCAAGAGACACTAACTTCAAGATTCTGTGAAGATGAGAAAGAGGCTGTGGGAGCGGAGGCAGGAGTGAGCCTAGGAACACACCTGCTTCTGACCCCACCAGATGGTATGCGGTCAGGCAGCCCTTTGGCCTCACTACACTCTACCTTGCATACCCTCTAAGTTACAGGTTTTATCCACTAGACTGTCAGCTCCTTGAGGGAGTCATCTGGCTCTTCCATCACATAGTCGGGACAGGTGCATCTGTGCATCCGTGAGACACGGAGGGTAGTTAGTGTTCAACGGGTCACACATGACTCAGACCATGCACTTAGACAAGTAAACAATGCTTATACTATGGGTAATGTAAGGTTTCCAAGTTTGTAAGAGCATGAATCTCACTAAGGGGCAGTTTTTAGTTAGTGAGATATGCAGAGTCCTGGTCCCTGTGTGGGTGGGTGGAAGTAATGACAGCAACTGTGATCTTTCTACTCTTATCACAACTGTGACAGTTTGCCAATCATGCCAGGTGAAGACAAAGATGTCTCATCTCTCTCTGGGTATTTTCTAATCCATGCTGCTCCAGGCAAAGGACACTGATATTTTCTTGTTCTCCTAAGCTACTGCCTTGTTTGGAAATTTTCTATGCATTATGCAATTTAATTCTCATAGAAATAATCCATCTTATAGTGATTCAGCAATTCCCAAAGGCTATAGAATAAACAGTAGAAATAAGTAGGAGCCAAATTTAGTGGGTTGCATGGGCTGCTATCCCCATTTTGCCTCACAGAAACACTGTGCAGAAGCAGAGCAACAATGCCTGAATAAACACAGGGAAATGCCCTGGCTACTCCAGGAAGCTGGAAGTGGAAGCCACAAGTACTGAATCCAGGGGACACCAAAAGGTTGTGAAAGAATGCTTTTCTTGCATGGCCACCTTGATGCTGATCTTCCCTTTCTGAAACTCAGAAACAGTCAAAACCTGAAACTATTAAATGAAATAAAGCTTCATTTAGCTGTAGTTTTCAACGCTCCTCTCACACTACAGGTGTACAAATGAAATCTTCACCATTCATTACATAAGCTGCTGTAGAAAAGGAAACAACCACTTCATTGAGTGTCCAGTCGTGATTTCTCAATGTTTTTACTTACTTCCTGGTTATAGATTTTTACATTAAAAACATTGTATGGATAAGACAAATTGTTTAAAGAATCATGGCTCTCAGAACATCAGGGAATGTTATGAAACCAATGGTTAATAAATGCTGTCCCAGTGAAAGAAATGTATGGTGTCGCTATAAGACTGGGATTGAAGAGCCACTGGTGCCCATTCTAAGAACTTTCAAAGTTTCTCATTTAGATCTCTGCTATTCATAATGACTTTGCAAAGCGGCATTTTAATGTGAATGAAGAGAAAGCATACACACAAAGTCTCATGACAATCTGCAGCTATGGTATCTTTAAATTATTTTGGCAATATATGTCTTTTAAAATGTACAAGATATGCCATGATTAATAGGTACATTGCATGAAAGTAAAAATATGTAAGAATATATAGAGAAATCATACCTTCTATCAATAGCTCTTGTCCATGACTGCCCAGAAGTGTACGAGATAGGAATGGGGCAAAGTCTACAAAAATTTCACGAAGAAGAGGAGCAACTTTTTCTAAAGCTCTTTCAAGTTTTGCAGTGATGCTGTTGAAATTAAGACATAAAGACTAGTAAATATAATTCAACACAAATGTCAAATAAACTTTAGCTCTAAATTAAAATATTTATAAGTCACAGTAAAAGTCCAGTCGTAGCCCATGGAAAACAGGAAGCTTCCTAAGGAAGGGACATAGTTTGCACAGACAGGGGTCTACTCTGCAGACTGAAGCTGAAGGAGAGCAACTGCCCTGTGAAGAGGGTCTGAGGCCTGCACCCAGAAGGGAGGAAGATGCTGCCACATATCTAGGAATGTCAGGGAAAATGAATTCTTCTGTATCTCTGCATGTCATCAATGAAAACAGCTTTGAAGTCTTCAAGGTGATCACTACACCAGTGACAAAGAGTGTAAACTCCTGTGCTCAAAAAGTGTTTTCTGTAAAGTTGGACAACAAAGGAAGCAACCAGAAGTCAAGTGACTTGCTTTGTCAGAACAACATTTTTCATTTCCTAAGCCCATTTACTTTCTCAATCCCTGAAATAGTATTTACATTGCTCAGTATTGCATTTTAAGTAGTTGCCTTGCAGGTACATGTTATTAGTAAAAAAAGAAACGGGACAGGAAAATATTGTTACCTTAGACAGTTTAATATTTTGTCTATAGATCAACTTCTCATAGAAGTGGCAAGAGAGACTACTCAAATGGGAACCCTGGCTCTGCCATAACCTATGCTGTGTGATGTTATGAACATCAGCTTGGCCTGCTTGAAGAAGAATGATGATCCTAACATCTGCCCACTCAGTATCAATCAGCTAAGCCACATAATCTGAGCAGAAAAGCACCCACTTCACAGTCAGAGGTCTGTAATGTTAGTTTTTAACTTAAGTGTTATTTTGAATAAAACCCACCCATACGTATTCTTGTGAAATATGGTTGTGATACATTAAACAATTTAATATAGTGTCAGATGAGTGCATTGCTGACACAGACTTGGAGTGAGGAGTTAACAGCGGTGCATCTATTTCACACAGGCCTTCCAGCTGTGGGGTGAAACAGTCTCAATGCAGAGCCTTTGACAAGACTGCTTAGCCACTCATTTCTGACTGAACGCATGGAGCTTTAATATGAGAGTGTACATGCACATCTCAGGTGAGGCTGATGCTGCCCAGGGAACACTCTTGTTGTAAAGAGAAACTGTTGCTAAGTAGGGGTTAACACCAAAGCTAGCGAGTTAAGGGTACCTAAGCATCAGAATTCTCACCATCGCTGTAGATTTTCTTTGACTTTTTATAACTTCTAATAGAGCCTTTTTTTGTATGTTCTATTTAACCAAATCCTTTTCATCTGCAGAATTATTTCCTATAGCTTCCCACCTAAGGTAATTCCATCTACTATGAAAGCATACAGGAATTCCAATAGTAGTAATGAGATAATTACTGTTAATGTTTTCTAAAGGTGATTTCTGAAAGAGGCACTGATATTTAGTTGCATTTAGGACTGACATGAGTAAGCATACAGAAATTGGAAAACTTGAGATTCTGGAGGTTTATATCCATCATCAAATCACATTGCTAGATTTCCTTATCACACATCACAAAATATTCTAAGGGAAAAAGTTTTAGTATTCCTTTCTATACTAAAGAAACTGACAGGCTAATGTTGATGTTCATATTTGCACACTGACCCAAGTATATTTTCAAAGGAGTGTAAAATATGTGTTCATCCATATATAATTATCAAAATAAGTGGAACAAACATAAAATTCATCTTTAGAGCCCCTTTATTGCTTGGCAAATAAAGACTGAGATCCGTCCACATAAAAGGGCACGTTGTGGTAGACCTGCACTGCTCTTTTGTTTCCTCTTCTTCTTGGAGAGAAGCACAGTATAAACTGTTGAGATTCCATAATTTAGACAAGAAAACTATCTATTAACATGTAATAAAGAAATGATAATTAGGAGAAGTCCATGGCTTTCAGTCTTACAAATCTCTCAAAGACAAAGTAAAAGGAACTGCTGGGCATGGGGGGCACATCTGAACACGAGGGAGCATGCAGGCAGAAGATGGCAATCTCTAGGTTAGACTGAGCTACAGCATATGACCACAAACTAACAAACAAACAATAATTTTGAGCCAATTACAGCATACTTTATTTACTTTGGGGGAATATTAGTAGTTTTTCAGTTTTCCTGAGAGTTTATACTTCATTTACAAAAAGCATTCATTTGGTGCATGCAAATGGGCAGTGGCTACAGAACTGCCCCCACAGTCTGTCAATCACACTCTAGTAACTTCCTAATGCTTAGGAAAGTTCTTGCCCTGAATACAGAAGTTACCTGTGGGCTGGAACCAAAACTGTTTAAGCCTCTGATTTCACTCTCCTTACTCTACTCTTTACTTGATTTACACTAATGATGCTGACAAGACTACATCAGCAACTCCTTTGAACTTGGCTATTGTTCTGGATGTAAGCATAAACTCTTAAGAAAGAGCACTACTGACTTCCATATAGATAATTATGTTCATAACTGAAGCGATTTATCAACTACTTTAAAAAATTACTAAAGAGAGGAAAATAAAACCTTCAAATGAGGTAACAATGCTTCAGATGGGAGTCTACAGATTAATATCTAAAAATAAAACAATGTGGCCTAAAGTACAAATACTTAATATTGTTTTTCTTTACACCCACAATTAGGTTCTTACTTACTTATCTTCTTGTTTGTTTCTTTGTTTGTTTGTTATAGAAAGAGTCTCACTCACCATGTACCTCTGGGTGTCCTGAGTAAACCAGGGATGCCTTGAACTCACAGGGATCTGCCTGCCTCTATCTCCCAATTGCTAGGATCAAAGGTGTGTGCCACTACACACAGTTGGTACTTTATTTTTTATGTATCTAACATAACTTAGTAAATTCTAAGAATTTTATATAATTAAAGCATAATTAAGCCTCAGGAGAAAACAGTGTCTAAAAAACTATGACTACAATACTTATTACATGTTTGCAAACAAGATTTGACCTCAAGCTACATCCAAGATCATGATGACTATAAGAAGAATGGCAGGAGAATCGGGGAGACTTATAAACAGTAAAGTGCAGACTTCCTCCACCCTATATTTTCTATTCCTAAAAAACTTGTGATTAAAACACATTTTATACATTATTAACTTTCTTTTGATAAACTCCATTATTATAATTGTGCTATTTCACAAATTTATAATCTCAATTTACTCACAATGTCAAACTCTTTTTGTAGTATCTTATTTTCTTAGTATAATTTCATAAATCTTGAAAGAATTAATAATTTTGCTTTGTAAAGTTCCTAAAGACATTCATTCACTAAATCAAAAAGGAATGGCAGTTGCAACAACAGAATGTAAAGCTAAAGTACTCTACTATGTAAAGTAATGTATTTAATAGATACAGCAGATAGAAATAATTCAATTAGGGGATTCTGTGGTAGAAACTCTTTACCAATTAAATGTTCCTATATGAATTAGGGAATGTTTAAGAAAATGCATAGAAAGGGAGTATTATGGCAGAGGAGCCATAGAAGGCTGTTTAATCAGCTCCATGTTATGACTAGTAACTGACAAGGATTGGCTTTAAACAGTTTATCTGGCTTTCATTCAGTTACTACTATGAAACAAGAGTAAACATACTAGAGATTTGATGGGTAAACAGATCAGAAATTTCAGAATCAGTAACATACAGTCAAACAGCTTTTAAGCCGTAAGTTTCTAGGGTTGCCTCCACAAAGCAAAACATCATGGTGGAAAAAAAGATGTGTTTATTTTATTTTTTCCCTGATCTTATAAAATATAAAGCTAACATTTCTCCAAATTTCTCCTAAACAGAATAATATATATTTTAAGAGCACAATATACACATTAAGAAGTTGGATAGAGTTACACAAGATTAAGAAATTGAGACACTGAACAGAATTCTCTATGTAAGAAGTTTATTACTTTATAATATAAACTAAATTCCAAGTAAACATTTTTCATGTTTTAAGAAATATGATGCTTTTAGGATGTCTTTAAATAATTATGGAAGCTTCTGGACTGCATTTCTGGAGATTGTTATTTGGATGTTTTGTAGATGGAAAGGAAATAAATGAATACTTATTAACTATTCAAAAGAGGAACAGCAATTCCTCTTTTCAAGTCAACTATTTGAACAAAATGCCACCAATCTTTCCTATAGTGAGACAAAAATATCAAGTCCAGAAAGTAAACCATTAACTGACACTGAAGCCCAGTGATATAAAGGGTGAGGATAACTGTGTTTTAAATCACTGATATAGAAATAACTTCCTTAAAAAGTTATTCATAGACAGTAATGTCACAGGAGCTATTTTAGTGACCCCTCTACTAGCAGAGGTGAGAGGGCTTGTGGAGCCCCCCTGTTCCCCCCAGAAGGGAGGCTGTTTCACCCAACGCCACATTCAAAACTGGACAGTGAAAAGGTGAAGTAACCCAGCCTTGATTGCCTGAGGATGTGACTTCTTTCAAGGCTACTGCAGTCCTGGCTCTTTCCCAGGTAATGGCATTGGTCCTCTCTTGAAATTGTTTCACCTTTCTTTCTGTCCAATTTTTACTTCCCAAGTCTTTATAAGTGGCCTTATCCAGAACACTGCCTCATAAACACACAAAATAACCATGTGGGAAACGACAATGGGCAGAATCCTACTCAGGCACAAGAGCATGTTAAGTCTGCCAGATAGCTACTAGCTTTGAATCTGAAAACAAACACAAACTTCTCAACAGAGAGAGGATGCAGGAACCTGCTCCACTGGTGAAAGCAGCGAAGGAACACAAGGCACCATGTGAGCTGGTCATAAAATTTCAGCTAACATTTGAAATTTCTGAAATTGAAATGACAGTGTTATAACACGGGACAGTAAAATTCTCAGAGTGGTAAACACAGTGGGATACCAAAATTATTTTCAAACTGTTTTCTATAAGTCTTGCCAATGGGTGAAAAAAGACTGGACAAAATATACAAGATGGAAAATTCTTCCTTTGCAAATAACTGCAGCACGCAGCAGCTACACACACACACACACACACACACACACACACACACACACACACACA
>CAJQZJ010028245.1:136375-172029 GCA_907164525.1 Lophiomys imhausi | reverse complement strand
ACACACACACACACACACACACACACACACACACACACACACACACACACACACACAAGCAAAAAAGCATAACCTGGACCCTTTTCCCATCTCCTCCAGAGAACAGGGTAACAGCTTCACAGAGCGTGCCAGAAAGCCATCAATCCTGCCAATTCAGGACACAAAAGAAAGCCAATACATTACTAGTGCAGGAACAGAAAAGCACTATGCACCTGGGGTCAGCTAAAAAAGTATCCTGAGACCTAGCATTTCAGGATCCCATCTCTCAGAAGTAGTTAGAAGCCATGAGAGGTTCTCCATCTCCCTGTCAGGGAAACCCATGACTGAGAATGAGTCTGAACTAGGACAAGAAGAAGCCCAGACCCTTGAACAATGGTCACAAAAATACTCAGTGGAATAATAGCAGTCCATGGCTGCAGAAGGGGTTACAACAGAGTATTGAGTCTGTCTGAAAGACAGCACCCAAGCAGCCTACAAAGAGAAGACAAGAAGACTGACCACAGTTGACAAAACAGCACCCACTCAAGAAAAAAGAAAAGACTGAGAGGTTCAGAGGTGCGGTTCATGAAAATTAACCAAAACAGAAATATAAAATTCTTCTAAACTCTAAACTAGGACTCCTCAGCTGCTGACACTAAAAACGTAGCACAAGGAGATAAGGGTACAGTTCAGGCATCAGTGCTACCATGTGTCCACAATTTCATTTTCAACCAAAAATTACAGTGTATCCAAGGCAGCAGGAAAAACCGCAATAGAGAGAAGCTTATACAATCAATATCATAAGTACATCCGATGCTGGGACTTTCTAGGAATTTAAAGCAAGCACTATTGACATCGGTAAGAATTAAGACATGGCAAGCCATCCAGCATTTATGAACAAAGGGATATCAGAACAGAAGCAAAAATCTCTAAATCTCAAACAATTGTAGAAATGAAGAATACAGTTCAAAGAGAGAATATGCTTTCAACGATGAATCAACGGAGTTAAGAAAGCCAGATGAAGAATCAGTTACTTTAAGGACTTTTGTGCTTCCTGTTGACGAAAGTCAAGATATGAAACTAACCTAAGTGTCTATCAGCATGTGAATGTATACAGCAGAGGTGGTGTACTGACCATTACTAAAATACTATTCCATCACTACCTGTCATCAGTGACAAACATGCACAGGCTTGGAAAACAATATGCAACATGAGATGAATCATGTGTAGAAATGCAAATACTGCATGATATCACACATAGGTAGAATCTGAAAACAACTCAATCTTATGGAAATTGTGAGTTGAATGTGGTTACACAGTCTGGAGGTGGGAAGACAGAGGGAAGATAGAAGGGTTTGCTCAAGAGATAGAGCATTACAGGTAGAGAGCAGGAAGTTCTAATGTCACAGTATGGTGATTTTAGTTAATAATAATGTAGCACACACACACACACTAGCTAAAAGATAATATTTTCAGCATTTTATCACACAGAAATTTAAGAGCTTCTGGACAATAAGAAGATGTTATCTCGTATGGTATTACTGAATCCCAGAAGTGCACTATACTGACTATTAAGCATCCAAGATACTTGAACCACAGCCTCTGGAACCTGTAGATAGGTCATGTTTCATGTCAAACTAAGCAGGCATATATGCAGGTAAAACACTGTAGACATAAAAATAAATAAAACTTAAAAAAGAAGAGTATGTACATGAAGACATGGACATTATCCTGTAAGTGCTCAGTCTAAACACATGTAGCATAAAAACGTGAACACTTCTGTGGTTCCAGGAAGCACCAAGATGGAAGAAGTCAGGAAAGAGGAGTCAGAAAAGGAACAATAGCAACCTCAGTATGTGGAGCACCTGACACACTCTTCTGAGTATAGCAAGTCACATGTAAGCAAACAGGAACACATGCTGAGGGCCAAGTACAGCCTGATGGACCACAAGGAAAGCAACAGGCTCATAAGTCCCATATGATATGGTGTTGAATTCATTTACAGCCTCAGATAATTTGAAAGTAGATCCCCGTCTCCTTAAGAACGTTCAGTTATGAGGCCAGTCTGAGTGTGCTAGACCTGCAGCCTGCAGAACTGAGGGAATTAATACACAGATGTTGTTACAGAGTATTAGATTTCTGAAAATTTGATGTGACCACAACACAAAACTAAAGAAATGAAAGATATAGCAAAAGAAATATGTGATTAACCCAAATTTGTCATAATA
This sequence comes from Lophiomys imhausi, assembly GCA_907164525.1. Taxonomy (NCBI): domain Eukaryota; kingdom Metazoa; phylum Chordata; class Mammalia; order Rodentia; family Muridae; genus Lophiomys; species Lophiomys imhausi. Next base: position 169,822 of record CAJQZJ010028245.1, on the reverse strand, counting down.
AACTATTACAATGCAAATATCAAGAAATTTGAGGAAATCAGACACTAACACTCACACCACAAAGAAGAAAGAATGGTATTCTCTTCAGAAAAAACTATGAAATCCTGAAGACATGAAATAAAGTATATTTCAAATCTATCTCCAAAACACAGAGGCCCACAGAAAGTCATTACAAAATGAAAGCAAAACTGAGGCCGTTCAAGACAAAAACTGTTGAGAAAACACTTGAAGCTAGCTTGAGCTATTTGAGGAAATTCTTCCAGTACAGAGAATGATTCCTGACAAAAACTCTAGATTTACATTAATTAAGAGTGCTGCACATAATAAATACAAGTAAACTGAATGTCTTGGGCAAAACCAATAGCTACATATTGTTCCTTTTGATTTATGTATTTTTATTTTATTTTATTTGCATGTTGGGGATTGAACCCCACAGCAGAATGAATGCTCTGTAAGTGCCATACCTCTTTGCCATAACTTAACTCCATTAAACAATTACGAGTACGATGCATACTGAAGTAGCATCAAGGGTTGGAAGACCAATCTGCTGTAAACCATTATAAGCAAATAATACTACACAACTGTGCTGGCTTAAAACTGCAACATAAAAAACCTTCAATATTTAAAGGTAAAGGAAGCAATAAATCAACAATGGAGAGACTGGGAGAAAGGAAAACTCCATTAACCCAAAACGAGGGAAGAAAATCAAAAACAGAAAGATAAAGTTACAGAAGTAATAGTTATCAAATCATTCCTTACATTAATAATAAATTACATAGGGCTGGTAATTAAAATATAAGGAATGTCAAATTGATTTTTATATAGGATCTACTGATACCATGCATAAGAAATACTAGTTTAAATATGAAAATATTAGACCTATTTTTAAAAAGGAAAGAAAGGGATTACCATCCCTGATTATCCTTTATTGAGATAAAGGAAGCCAAACAAGGAGCTGAACTAGCTTTAAAAAATGATGAGAGATTAGAATTCAAATTCTGCTACTATGTTATAACTGGAGAATTTTAAGAACATTACATTTCATGATAAAAGATGAAATGAATGGACATAGTATAATTTAATTGGAATCAGTGGCATAATTATTCTGTTTATAAAAGTAATTTCTGTTTTTTTTTTAAACTAAGCCATTTCTAACAACACTCTTTCAAATGTGGGACGAGCAACTAGTTACATAAAAATAACATAGGTTCCTGTCCTTAGTCAGATGGCTTTTTCTCCTGCAGCTTTGAGAAAAGTACAAGACCTCGGCCAACACCAAACCAAGCCAGAGACATGCTTGGTGACAGCACAGAAAGGAGTCACAGAGCAGGTGTTGGACCATGACTCTGAGTGAAGAGAAACCGAAGAAAGAGGTTGTGGTGTCTGCCCTAGTCCTGGCCCAAGGATATGCTCTGAACAGTTAGTGGAGTGACAGGGAAACTGAGTAAAAGTTTTAACTGATGTTCAGATATCTGAAGACAGGAATTCACAGATGTCCTCTACACAGCAGCAGTGGGCTAAGAAAAGAATGGTAATCTTTATTGAATCAAGATCATCTAGTATTGGTAGTATCACCATTGGTTGACAAGAAAAAGCCTGTATAACTTTTCAGGAAATATAACCATTATCTTGTACTTTCATGTTATCTTACACCTTCAGCCATTTGCTACAGCCCTTCACTAGCAGTACTAACACTGTCAGTGCACTAACTTATTCCATGAAAAACAACAAGGGAACTACAGAGAGTATAGAACAGGCAGGCAATATTTTAAAACTCTAAATAATTTATTGCAATTAATAATTAAATTATTATAGGCAACTAAGAAGTTTTTACAATTAAGAAGAATATAGCACTTGCAAAAAAATGTAAAATCAACACACAAAACCCAATTGCTTACTCCATGTGACAAGTGAACATGCAAATGTCCTTTCTCTGTTTCAGTGGTACCGCCACGACTGGCAAAGGGAGTGCTCATGTGCCCTCTACGTGCACAACTTACTTTCAATTGCTGTAATTCTATATAATGGAACTTTCTCAAACAGTTCAACCTAGCTATGCACTGTGTGTCTGCCCTGTAATTCACAAATTCTGAAAGGAACATCAAAGGGAAATCCGAACTCAGCACACCATCAACGACATGGAAGCCAATTTAAAGGAGCATAAGAAACAAGATTGACACAATAAAAACTACAAGATCTCAGTGTCTGACACAGAGCACTACCAATGAACACAAATAGTCAGTAGTAAATACCAATGCCCCACAAACCTAAAGGTCAATGTAGTTACAATGAAAATATCACCAAGTCTGTTTATAGAAACAAATAAAACAAAGTTTGAACTAACGTACTTAAGAGCAAACCTCAAATTTTGCCCAGGTGTTTACCAATAACTGCATCAAACAGATCAGGGATCTAGCCACCAATGGGCAAACTACAGGACTTCTGGGGAGGAAAAGGAAGAATACAAGTCGTTGGGGGTTGATAATGATAATTTAGTTATCACAAAAGTCATGAATGACAAAAGAAATGACGACTTGAGACAATGGACTTCATAGAAATTAGAAAGCTCTTGCTCTTATCAGTCTACCGAATAAGACAATGGAATGCATGTAGCTGACAAAGAACATGCAAAGTATATTGATAGCTCCTACATATTATAAGAAAAATCCCATTTTAAGACAGAGGAGTTCACTGACCCATAAGCACAGGCAAAAACACCCAGAAGCAATCAAAACAAATGAGATATAATTATCCCACTATTATAAAGTGTGACAACAGCAAGTTCTGACAAATGTAAAGTGTAGAGTGCAATGACAGTCACTTTGCAAAATGGCTCTGCATTTTCTCATAATTTTAAGCATTTATTTACTACCCAACCAATAATTTTATTCTTAGTTGTTTACTCAACAGAAAAAAAAAAGAAATTTGTTGGGAATCCTAAGACTTAGGAATTCCTAAATCCTTATTTGTAGCATGCCAAAATTGGAAAAACTCCATGTCTACCAGTAAATGTAAAAACTCACTGTGAGTCACAAAAAGGAATAATACTTATCACTAAATAGGAATAGAACAGTCATAAAACACAGAAATAAGTGAATCAACAAATCAAAAAGCCAACTGAAAGAAGGCTCACAAAATCAGTACATATTGTAAGGGATACTGTATGATCTCATCCTTTTAAAACCCTTGAAATAAAAATCTGAAAAGCACATTAAGTGTTTCCTGGTGTCAGGGATGGGGTAAATTATGTGGAAATTTCTGAGATGATGAATATATTTTCTTTTTTCCTAACTTGTGATATGGTTTTACCAGAATATAAACTAGAAGAACTCATTAAAATGTGCATTCTGATCATTTTTATTGAGTTTCAGCAATATAAACAAATGATCTCAATGAAGTTAAAATGAAAACTAACTTGAGAAAAATATAGACACAAAATATTAAATTCCTAAAAATGAATAAAATCAGAAAGATATTAAGACTTAAACAAAGAAAAATATGAATCATTACTAAGAACCACTAGTTTAAGAAAAACTAAAATTCTGAAAGGAATATATGATGTTCCCAGTTTGGAAATGGAAACCCTGAAAGAGAACTAAGTGTCCAGCACACTGCAGAAACAGTCTCTGAAGACTCCCTTTTAAGGGAAAAATCCACACTCATTTTTAGCAATGGATATCTGAACCCTGATTCTGAAGTTCTAAGTGAGTATGAATCATTGAGAACAACTCTGACTTTCTCATGAGAAATGGGCAAGGACCAAAGATTCCCTCGAGGCCCTTACTGTGATTACTAAACCCAAAGCTAATTTTGTCAGCTTAGTAGGTGTACGGACAAGGCAGAACTGATGTGAAACTCAACTCAGGAACAGAAGAACATGATCTTTATGATCTATGATGGAAGGGGAGTGTCATGGTGTGGAGAGATCTTCAAATGAGGGTGGCAGTCTTCCTATCCCTGTTTCTTTTTTTTTTTAAATACTTTTTTTTTTTTTATTTCTTCAAGTTACATCTCAGTCACAATCCCTTCCCTATTCCCCCTTCCTGTCCCACCCTTCCACCCTCTTCCCCCCCACAGCTTCCCCTTTCAGTCCAATGAAGGGTTCCTTCTCTTATAACAGTAAATACTATACAAAACAACAGAAATAAATATGCCACATTTATGAGAGTTAAATGGCCCAGTATACATTCCCAATGTCTAGTTCATACATATTGGCCTATCCCTGTTTCTTATCCCTGTTTCTTGTTACACATTTGTCACAAAAGCCACTCCAGCTGGTTACGCTCCTCAACAGAAAGACCTGAGGAAATGGAGGCAAGGGCTTGTATGACACAAAAGGCAACCATAAGCAAAAAAAAAAAAAAAAAAAAAGATAAAATGATTTTCTCCAAATATATATCTTCTATTGATCAGGCCATACTCATAATTATTATAAGAAAAACTATAAAAATGGCCAAGATGAGAGTGACCTGGACTTCTATTTTTAGCTGCAGAATCAGTAAACTCATTCAAATGCACTGAAAAATAACATGGAATAGTCTAGTCACAGTAGAAACAGAAGCCGGACAGTAATTTCCCTCTGAATCTTTTATTTGCCTAACAGATATGGGCAGTGGCACAGTGTGTATCCAGACGGTAACAGATGCCCATACCATTGCTTACATAAAAGCATTATTTGGAACAGATAAAACTGGAAAACTCTAAATATCTTTCATAATGAGAGGCAGTATGTTCTATGAATTGTCATTCATGACCATAAACAAAAGAGTGTTGGCTATTTGTGGTCAAATGAATGATACATACATATTACAAAAATTACACAGATTTTATCTTCAAAGCTTATGGTTTAAGCTGTTATTAATCAGAGATGACTGATTCCTTCCTACCATGCTGTCTTTGCACATTTGAGCTACTATTAGAAATGATAGCACATACTATACACCAAAGAATTAAAAGCTCTGTAAGTAGTGTTAATCAAGATCCCTCAGTTTGTATTTACAAATACAACACTGGTTTTTAGAAAATTCCCCAAGTACCACAGTTAGGCATTTATGAATATATTAAGAGTATGTAGCTAACTGATATTCCCAAGAATGTTTATTTATCACATGTGAACCCTCCCCAGAATATCTGACTGTGTCTTAAAGAGGGAAAGTAAAATTGTTAAGTAAACAAATCACTATGCATACCTCATGTTCTCAGCGGAATCTTCTGGCATTGGAGCTACAGTCTGTACAGCTGGAAGGTTTTTGCTGGTAGCACCATTCACAAAACTAGAAGAGGAGGAAGAGGAGGAGGACCCTGAATCCACAGCACCTGTTCCCAAAATAATAATTTTAGTTTGAAATTATAAATTTATTTAAGAACATAATTTTATTACTTCAGTTCTATTTGATTTTCAAAAAATGACTCATCAAAATTTCTAATGAGAATTTGACTTTAAAATTATTTGGTCACTAGCATACTAATAAATTCCATGATTTTAAGTAATGGATATTACATTAAAACTCAGTTGAATTGCTTAAGTTAATCAAAATCACATGTTACAAATGAGTATAAATAAAAAACATCAACAGATGAAAAATCCTACATTAAGTGAGGCTGATGAAACAATGTCAATGTAAATGTGAAATTCTAAGCCCTTTATTCTATGGTGTGACATTCTCAGATCTCCTACTCTAAGGCATATTCACAGAGCACCGGGAGCATAATTTTGTCATTTTGCAACATTAAATTGTGACTTTGATAAAATAATTGCTTCAGAAGGCCTATCGTGAGTGCAACAGGACCCAATTTTAAAGTAATGAGTTCTCCTCAATGATCTGAAAATGCCATTGTAGAGAAGAGTTTTCTATGATACGTCATGTGAGTGCGTCAAAGAGCTGTGGAGCTGAGGGACATCTAGTGTTCCTAAGAATTATATCTTATGCTAATTTCGCCAGAGTGAGTTGCTCACTGGATTTCGAATGTAACTGATATACAATGCCATGTTCCGACACCTAAACTGTACATTGTACTCAGTGTAAATGTTAGCTCACATGTGTATCTCCATACGTGATCAAATATCAAGGAGGAAAGTTTCTGCTTATTTTTAATTTTTTACTGTACTATATGTTTTATACTATCAAAAACCTTACACTGTTATATATCAATTACTAATTTTAAAAAATTACAAGAAAGCATTGCTTGTTTTGTACAAAGATAAAAAGTGATTTTATCTTCTCATTTTATTGCAGTCATAAGGAAAATATGGACTTTATTTACTAGGCATCACTAAGCACGAATTCCACTACATTGTTGTATTTTTAAAACTGAAAAAAGGAAAAACTTACAAATTTTACAATGCCATTGCTGCTGCTCACTGACTGACAAAAGTATACATGCTTAAGAGAGTGTTCTACTTACTACACCCCAAAAATGTGTGCTTCATGATATGTCAGACTCGGGTGGCGTGATAAACAAGATAGATACAGAGAGCACAAAAAAAGCTACAAAAATGAGTAGAAATGGGAAGAATCTAAATCATGATGATAAATGGAAAAGTTCAAGGCTATACAGTTTGGAGAACAGAAGACTACTATAGTCAGGGAAGGAAACTCAGGGATCATCTTGCGTTGTATAAATACCTAAAATGGAATCACAAAGATTTGGGTAAGGATTTATTTAGCTAATAATCAACAGGAACATTTCTGGCAACTTAGAGAGAGAGAAAGAAAGAGAGAGAGAGAGATTTTAGTCAAGCTTTATCAATTTATAGTGATTTGGAATATGGAATATGTGATTTCTAGATTCATAGGAAATAGCTGAAAAGTGAATTAATTTATATTCTTAGGTTATAACTGTATTCAATTAATAATACAAATTAATTCAGTGTGAAGTAATGATCCTTATTCATATGCTGTTAATGAAGTTGAGGCTCTCGCATTTCATCAAGGTTTTCAGTGAATTCTGCCCTTACTTGAAGGATTTAGCAAAGGATATATCTTAGGGTTCATTCAGAAACATCCACGTTCTGCGCTAACATGCTTGATGCACCTTGACGTGCTTCAAATGTTTATTTTCACCTGTCACTCTCCAGTGTCTAAATCAGCTTTTGCTCCCCAAATATATTCCAATAATTTGATTTACCCTGTAAGTAGCGTATGTTTTGAGATAACTCAAAACAAAAACAGTACTATCTTCTGAAATGACCACTGTGTCTGTGTCCTAGAGTAAGCAACAAGTTCTGAGAAGTTGTTGGACAGGGTGGAGCACCCTAAAGACTAAACTAACTGTTCTGGGCTTTTTAGTTGTTAAGATCAAGTGGAAAAATGAAGATACAGCAAACAGAGAACAAAGGATGAAGCTTCACAAAAGTCTATAAGGACGATACCTGTCGTGTTAATCATACTTTTTGGTGTAGCTCCAGGGGCGGCAAATATACTTGAGGTACTGCCTGTTGGCAGCCCGCTTCCCACAGCACTGGCTCCCACAGTGGTGACAGCTAGACTGCCTGGAGGTGGCTTCTTTACAGGCACTACCACACTCCTGCAGAGGAAGAGAGAAAACAACACCAAAACTTAAAGATAAGCCTGTTCCCGTGATGGAAGAGCAGACACAATAGCTGACAAGGAGTCCAGCTCCCTCTCCTCAGTCCTTCTCTCTCCTACCATGACCCTCACACTTTTCACTTGCAAACCCAATCTTACTGGCTAAAGGAACACAGAAATTAAACAAACACTGGCAAATTTCTGACACTGAACATTTGTTTAGTAAACACTAGTATAGAATCTGGAGCTTGTAAATCTTTTAAAATGGCAAATAAAAATAACCACAAATCAGACAAACAAACACAGTCATACAAGTAAAATGTCCATGAAATTGGACTAGCAATAGTTTATTCCGCTAAAGTTCGTGCCTCACATGCCTGAGAACCTGATCCCTAGAGCCCAAGTAAAGAAGGCAGATGTGGTGGCAAGCATGTGTAATCCCAGCACTTGTGAGGTGGACGGGAGGGGGAGACAGGAGAATCACCCAGAAGCTCAATTGCCCACTGGCCTGCACATGCTATCTGGCACAGCAGAAACAAGACCCCGTCTTTCCAGCAAGGCAGAAAAGGAGAGAACTAACTCCCCAAGGTTTTTAGGTCTTCAGACAGAGTGAGCATACATACAAACTCAAATATACACCACTTTCTAAAATTTGTCATGAAGTTATCAAAAAGCAAAGAACTATTCGACAGCCAAGGTGGAAAATGATGCTGAAAAGCAAAGTGAGAGATGACACACTGCCAAGGGGATGCCGATTTTGTATTTCAGTCCTCTCATCAGTATCATTTTATATGACACAAGAAAATTCAGATGAGACCACACATATATAACTAAAATGCCACTTAACGTTTGTGCCCTAACTGTAGGAACATAGAAATTCATTATTTTCCCATATTTATTCAACATTTTCAAATGAATTTCATTTAATAAACCTTCTGAAAATTATACTGTCTTAAACTCAAATGATAAACATGTGGATATTGCTCAACTTTAAAGTGCCAATCTCTATAATATAATCAGTGTCTGTATTTGCTTGCTGTGAAGACACGTCCCTCTACATTTACAGCACTCCGTAAATGTCTTTAAACCCTGCTCAGCTATGATTGGTCTTACAGAAAAAGATTGACAAGATGATTTAAGTTCAAATGCAAAGCATGAAAAATAGTGACTGACACGTGACAGTCTTCAATACATATTCATTTATGACTATACTTTATTAGCAGTATGCCCATTTATTATTACGTATTTATTTTTCTGGATGGTCCTTGTCAAGTTGTCATCAAAATACCCATGAAGCTAAGATCTGGGGTTGTCAACATGGCTCTTCTTTAGTGGGGTAGAACAAATATTTCCACAGAATGAAGACCTATACTTTTGCGGAGCATTTACCAATAGTATCTTATCCTATATAAGAAATATGAAAAATAAGTATGAAAATTCTGTAATGAAAGTGTCTCAATAACATGCAAAAATCTCAAATGTCTGTAGCATCGTGCAGCCTGCCAGTGCCATCATTGGGTCCTGGAAAGCACACAACTGAGCGCACACTTCTAGGTGGCCCAACCTGGGTTAGAGGTCTAGATCTGACAACTGCTAGCTGTGTGGGATGGAGCACCCGAGTCCCTGTCAACTCATTTCCTTTCGCCATTACACTAAAATTCCCAGGTGTGCACTGCATAAGACTGCTGTGAAAGTGCCTGGCACAACATCTGAATATTACAGATCATCACTGCACTTTACGGTATTGATATTACCGTGGAACCCCCAAAAGTACTGATGCAGTCCAGGTCTACATCAGCAATAGAACCCAGACTGAAAGAAGGTATGATACTATGACATTCTGCCCTTGTTGTCCTTGTAAGTGAAAAGCTATGAGCAGTCTGACGCTTTGTATTTCAACAGAAACAACAAATAATATATCTTAAATGAACACTTACAAATAGAACATAATAAAATAGAGTCTTACAAAGCTTAAAAAGACTAAAAAATACAGAAAAACCAGTAACTTTCAAAACATCTAAAGACATGTAATAAAATGAAACTTCCATGTATCTCAAAATACCAAGTTAGGACCAGCAGCCCCAAGAAATCTCTGTAATACTTACCAACGAATTTCCAATGACAGGTGCACTTAAATGGCTGATGACCATGTGACAAGGGTTCACTGATTTTAAGAGAAAAGGTGAATTTGACTGATTTCACAGATTTTTTTCTCCACAACTTTATGAATTTGTGAAGATAAATTGTTTTAGTTACTATGATGAAATCGTTTGCCTAGGATCACTGAATATTCTTTTGCCTAAGAAACCTACAGTCCTGCTCCAACCGCAAAGCTGGATAGAGAGTTTTCCCAATGCCATTCCCAACTTTCCTAGGATGCTGTGCCAACCTTGCCCCCAGGAAGGGCTGTCTCACTTCTCCAGAGACAGACTATTACCCACCTGCTTTTCCTAGGACCCTATGCTTACTATATCTATCGATTCTCCTCCCTAGGCCACTTAGGTCCCTGCATGCTTTTTTTATACTGGACTCCATGATAAACTTACTTTTGGTTAGGGTCCTCTCTTTTTCCCCACTGGAAACTCAAGAACCCCCTGCCTTCACTAGGACCCGTTGTCACCTCAATTTTACAGGTGGCTCTGCAGAAAGTGACCAGCCCATGAAGAGACCTGACCCAGCTTCAATAGAGTGATCACAGTGTTGGCTAGAGTAGTAAAACAGGAGAAAGCTATAAAGGAGATACAAGTAAGTCATGAAAACGTGTCAATTTGTTAGTTACTATTACAGTCTATCACAGTTATTTTCTAAGCTACTCAGAAATCAAGTTGCTAAGAGACAAGCAATATTTGCTTATCTAAATATAAGAGATAGATAGGGCATCTTCAAAACCTCAAGAGATCTGCAGAATATGGCATTCAAAGATGTTTTCTTAACTTAAGATTTTTTGATATCGAGACATGTCAGCTCCTGACAGCACCCCCTATTCTACTCCAAGTAGAAGATGAGCATCGAAGAATCTCCAGTGGGAGATGATTGAATTGGTGGTAAGCCGTTCTCTTGGCAAGAAAAACCCCTTGCTTCAACTGTAGACAGAATTCTGTCCAAAAAGGACAAAACTTGGAAGCAGATAAGTCGACAGCCTAGCTCTGCCAAGACAGGGTAGGTAAGTCCTTCATAATTCCTGCTCTACAATCAATGTCTGTCAGAGAAATGGGGCCAAATGGCTGAAGATTGATGCTGTAATGTAAGAAGAGAAAATGGGAACTGTCCAGGCAGCCACTGGTATGTCATTTTTCAGTTTTGGAAGCTGCAGGCCCTGCACTTCCTATATAATCAGATATATTTATCCCTCTCAGGTCTCTGAGGTGGTTGAAGAATAGATACCTAGAGTCTCATAGTTAAATTTGGAGTTGTTTAGGAATCAAGAGGGTGTTCTGGATCTAAGAAGATATTTTTAAAATTATGAGGCAAGTTAGTATGAAAGCTGAGTTAGATATAGAACTTTAAACTCATGGAGATGGTTAGTAGTAGAATGTTAAAGTCAGGTGCCAAATACATATGGACTGGACATTGGGAATGTATGCTAAGCCATATAACTCTTATAATTGTGGCCTATTTATTTCTGTTGTTTTGTATTGTATTTATAGTTATAAGAAAAAGAACCATTTTTTAGACCGAAAGGGAGAGCTGTTGGGGGGAAAAAAGAAATACCTTAAACTAAAAAAAAAAAAAAAAAAAAAGGGGAGAGGATGGGGGGGGGTTGAGGGGGAGGAGGGTGGAAGGGTGGGACTGGAGGGGGGAGTAGGGAGGGGATTGTGATTGAGATGTAACTTGAAGAAATAAAAAATAAATTATTAAAAAAAAGAAAAAAAAGAAAAAAAGGAAAAGAATGCAGAGAATTCCTATTTGCTGTTCATATAATTCTATATGTTAGATCATAAAGACTCACCCATACCGCTCCTAAAACTAAATTAACATTTTTAACAAAGTGTCAGGAAACAAAATTAGCATACAGAAATCAATGTTCATTCTCTATATTGATAAAAACATGCTGAGGACGATATTAGGGAAAACAACTCCATTTTAACAATAGCTGCCCCCTATCAAAAAAAGGCCTCAGAGTAAGCCTAACCAAGGAAATGAAGGCTTTCTACAATGAAAACTTTAAATTTCTGAAGAAAGAAATTGAAGAAGATACTAGAATACAGAAAGATATCTTTTGTTCATAGATTGGTAGAACTAATGGTGTAAAAAGGTAAGTCCTTCATAATCCCTGCTCTACAACAAATGTCTGTCATAGAAACAGGACCCAAAGGCTGAAGACTGATGCAGGAATGTATGGAGAGAAAATGGGAACTGTCCAGGCAGTCATTGGTATGTCCTTTCTTAGTTTTGGAAGCTGCAGGCCCTGCACTTCCTATATAAGCAAATATATTTATCCCTCTCAGGTCTCTGAGGTGGTTGAAGAATAGACAGCTAGAGTCTCATAGCTCAATTTTGAGATGTTTAGGAATCAAGAGGGTGTTATAGATCTAAGAAGATACTCTTAAAAGTGTGTTGCAAGATAGTATGAATGTTGAGTCAGATATAGACCTTTAAACACATGGAGATGGTTAGATAGTAGAATGTTAAAGTCAGGGGCCAAATATGTATAAGCTGGACATTGGGAAGGTATACTGGGCCATTTAACTCTCATAAATGTGTCATATTTATATCTGTTGTTTTGTATAATACTTACTGTTATAAGAGAAGGAACCATCTGTTGGACTGAAAGAGGAAACTTCTGGGGGGAAGAGGGTGGAAGGGCGGGATAGGAAGGGGGAATAGGGAGGGGTTTGTGACTGAGATGTAACTTGAAGAAAAAAAAATAAAGTATTTATAAAAAAAAAAGGGGGCCTATTAAATGAGACCTCATGAAACTAAAAAACTTCTACACAACAAAGGAAACAGTCAATCAAATGAAAAGGCAGCTGACAGAAAGGGGGATGTCCTGGCTAGTTTTGTATCAACTCAACCAAAGACAGAATCTCAAGAGAAGAAACCTCATTTGAGAATCTGCCTCCCTAAGATACGGCTATGGGCAAGCCTGTGGAGCATTTTATTAGTGATTGATGTGGGTGGGCTTGGTCCACTGTAGACGGGGAACCCTTGGGCACATACTGGGTTGTATAAGAAAGCAGGCTAAGTAAGCCATGAGGAGCAAACCAGTAAGCAGCACCCCTGCATGGCCTCAACATCAGCTCCTGTTCCAGGTTCCTGCGATGTTTGATTCCCTGTCCTGACTTCCTTCAATGATGGAGTATGAAAAGGAAATGTAAGCCCAATAACCCTTTCCTGCCCAACATGCTATTTTGTTATGGTAACTTCACTGCACTAAAAGAACCCATAACTTATACAAGTGGGTACCATGAATGAATGGGGTATTGTCTTGACAGACCTGGACATATTGTTGGTTGGTAGGTAAGAGTGACTATGGTCATGATGCCTCTTCACAGCAATAAAACACAGACAAAGATAAAATCTGGCTCCAGGATTGTGGGGTATTACTGTGACAGATCTAACCATGTTGTTTTGCGAAAGACAGTGGAAGATACTGAATCTTTGGCTAGAAAAGCCACTGAGAGATCAGTGGGATATTCTGTAGGAGCTTGGAAGGTAAGAATATTAAGGACAAGTCACATGGTGGAGGCATGGTGTATAGGGTTTCAGAGGGAGGTTTAAAGATTCTATTGGGGCCAGTTGTTCTGAATGAACAAGGTAAAAAAAAAAATCTTTGCAAGCTATACAGCAATAAGAAGATTAATAAGACCACACAAAGAAAATGTTTTAAATCAAGGAAAAAAAAAAAAGGTCTGCAGAGAAAAGCAAGGAATTCTCAAAAGAATACAAATGACAAAACAAGTTTTTTAAGTGCTCAACATCATTAGCCATCATGGGAATGAAGGATAAACTACCTTGAGATTCCATCTCACCCTAGTCAGAATGACTATTATCAAGAAATCAAGTGGCAGCAAATGCTGGGGAAGATGTGAGGGTAAAGGAATCCTTACTCATTGTCAGTAGGAGTGCAGACTGGTACATGGACTATGGATCAGAGTGAAGATCCCTCAAAAACCTACAAATAGACCTGTCATATGTCTCAGCTATTCCATTTCTGGGTTTATATGTCAAAAACTCAATATTCTACAGAAATATTTACTTATCAGTCCTCATTGTCACTCTATTCACACAAGCTAGAAAAATGGAATCAGGTTATATGTCCATCAACTGATGGATAATGAAAATATAGTTCATATACACAATGCAATTTTATTTAGCTGGAAAGAAATGAAACTCCCAGGTAAATGGAAAGAACTGTAAAATAATGAGTAAAATAAATGACGTTCAGAAAAACATGCCAATATTCTTCCTCATTTGTCTAAGCAAGCATCAAAGGATTTTGAAAATAATACAGGCTCTTGCCATTCCTCTTGGCTGTTCCTAAGAACTAAATGATAAGACCCTATCACAGAGTATATCACATACACTGGCTGCATGCTGGAGAAAAATCAAGCTGGAACTGAGTTGGAAGCTTCCCCTTCGCTGATTACCTTTTTTACAGTATTGGTTAAGTGCTATCCAAACTGTTGCATGAGAAAAGATATTAATGGTCTTACCTGCCTGTGAACTCTACAGACCATGAAATGAACCAGCCAGGCAAGATGTGGTCACTAGTGCAATAGTGGCACTACTGTTATAAGGGTAAATAACTTCTCTCTGAGTAAATCTGATTTCCTCTCTACACAAGAGGAACCATGTAAAATCTAGTTTTGAAAAATAAAAATAAAAAACAAAAACACTATAGGACGTAATAGGTCCTGAATGGAGAATGGAATACAGTTGTTTAGCTAAATTGAAGCAATTTCAAAGGGCCTTTTAAATATTTAAATTTACATGTAGACAAATGCTTCTCTCGGCTTTAATTGGACAAGACCCTTTCCAGTTACTGACAATAAAAATAGAGATCCATGGATGGACAGGGTGCTAAGAATAAATGATAGATGAGACAGAGATGATCATCTCTAAATAACACATATGTACCATCTTCTCCAAGGCTCAGGGAGAAACTGTAGATGATGGGGTAAAACAACACAACACAACATGGAAGCAGAAGACAGGGAGAAGGGCTGGGACAAAGCCACTGCAATCACTAATTCTCAGCAACTATGATGAGTGCAGAAAAATGGGTCCATGAACAGTGGGCACAGGAGGAGGACAGGATCAAAGGCCTACTGTTCATTATTGAATTATTTGCACTGACTGATTCAAGGAGCTGAGAAATCACAGCCCTCAGTTGTGTACATTGGTGACCCCACTAGACTCTAGAAGAAAGTTCTAATACCCTCACAGATGGTCTGGTTAAACTAAATAGGACACACACACACACACAAAATCAAAAGTCATGAGGCTGGGAAAAGGACTGGTTAGGAGTGAGTGGTTAACAGGGATGGGAGGGAGGTGATGGAGGATACTCAGTGAGAATAATCAAAATGCATTATATAAATCTATGAAGCTGTCAAAGAAAATAATTAATGAAACAGAAAAATGTCTCTAGCATAAATATGCAAAGATATAATTGCAGTGGAAGACACCCAAAAACGAAGAGGACAATGGGAGGAACAGGAAGAACGGACTGTACAGAGGTCAACTATTAATAGCCAGGTTTATTCACTTCCAGATTATCACACATTGTCCAAAAAGGTTTATGTAATGAGGAGAAAGTGAGTGGAAAAATAATATGCTAAACACTTTAAAAAATGGTAACTGTTTACTGAATTTCATGAGACATCACAGGTTATTGATATAATACTTCATCTATTATGCTTGTATACATGAAAAAGTATGGGAAAATACCAGTAAAATGTTCAAAACAGAATTTCATCAATGCATCACTAAAAAAGATATTCATTATTTAATTCACGTAAATTGTCTCTGTAGACACCAGGAAGGACAAAGGGAACACAGGGTACAGCAGCATACTCAAAACTCCATCACATCCAGTCCATTCCAGACAGGATGAAACCAAACATTACAATGGCACATTTGACTCATAAAAGCTGGCAGGTTTATAATTAATTTTCAATATGTTTACTTTTTTCTTTTAAATGATATAATCAAAAATAGATTCTTCACCAAGCAGAAATAAGTAGGAACACAATACCAGCACGAATATACTTTTTTTTTAAAGACAATGTTAATTCTATGGTTAGAGAAATAAGTAAGATCTGCTTGTGAACATTTCTTTATTTTCTTTTACTTTCTTTTTCTTTATTTCTTGTGAACATCTTCCATATTTTTACTAATAAAGCCAATGCTGAAACTCTAATGAAGTGAGTATGTACCTACACTAAGCTTATACTTTGATTAAAATAGAAAATCCAAGTAAACTATTTATTTAGCCTTATGTATTTTAATCACAGATTTCAGGGATGTTCTTTTTTTTTTTTTAAGAAAAGAAAACACACTGGAGGCAAAATATTTAAAAGTGAGGAAAAATACACTATTAGTTTGCCTGACTACATGAAACCTGGTAATTTGAACACAAACATGTGTGTAAAACAAGACAAGATGGTATATACTAGATAATACTGACCACACTGACTCCTGTGTGTCAAGAAAGCAATACAATTACAAGCTTTCCATAGCATTTTAAATTTACAACAGCTTCTAAAAGAGTAACAATGAGATGTACCAACAACCACATTTTCTTTATTAATTATCTTCCCAAGCTAAGCATGTGAAATACAGAGTTTAATTTCAGCTAAAAACGTAGGGTGGGTGGGGCCAAATCTTCACTGGCAGATCTGGAGAAGAGCTGACATTGGTGCAGTTGGTACCAGCTTGACCAGAACTATTAACAAACCAGGGTCTACTGGTAGATCTGCCATGAGATGCAGTGTTGGTAGGGAATTTTACAACTTGTGGTGCCAATTTCCAGATGACAACAGTTAGCTTTACTGTCAGAAACAAAACTATCATAACTGTTTTCACTCAATAATAAAAATCCTGTGCACTCTCTACTCTACACACACTGAGCTTACTGTAGAGTGGTTTGGGAGATTCAGCCTTCGGCATTTCAGTGTAATCAAAAGCATGTTTTTAAATCTTCACAGATACGATGAGGAAATAGAAGGAATCAGGACTTACTGTATATGTAGTTAGAACATCCATATGAAGAATACCGTATACAATTTGAAGATATATCAAATTCTAAAATAAGTGTGTTTGACTAGACCTAAGCATTTCTAATATTTGATGTTGCTATCTACATATTTAAAAATTGCAAACTTTAAAACAATAAAATTCTTCACTGTTCCATCCTAACTGGGAAAAAACAACTAATGTAGATGAGCGAACAGAACTTCAGTCTCTACAGTTGTTCAAGCAAGACATTTCCAAACTTAGAGCCTAGAGTGAGCACAAGAAACACAGGGCTGCAATGACTGCAACAGACCAAGAAGCAACGGGGTTAACAAAACCAACATCACAGAGGACTTCCAGGACAGTTACACAGCGCTAGGTGAAGACTGAGCAGCCGAGTTTACAGCTATCTCAAGTAAAAGCAACACCAAAATACTGTATGTATAGAATAAGACTTGTGGCAATTCTATTTGACACTGGGAACATTCTGGACTTTCATTCTAAAGGCTGTCTGTCTGTCATCCTGGATCCCATTTTCAAGGAATTCAGTGTACTGTTAAAAGACATGTCATAACTTGGATTTCAGACTTTAGTGTTTCAGAAATATGTTTATATACCTCCTAATGCAATTATAGCTACCTTAAGACAGATGAGGTAAATGCCAACAATATACTGGAAATATAATTGAAAATGCAGCGGTCCAGGAGTTCTTGTGGGGATGATGTCCCTGAAAAGCTGTTCAAAGCTTCAGAGTTTGAAGTTAAATTTTTGATGTTGTCACTCTCAATCTATTGAATGGCTGACAGACAATCAAACCCGTCTGGCCGGCTGGCAGCTCATTTTGCTGGCAGGTGGCAAACAATTAGACACACCAATTTGTGCCTCCTGATGACATTAAAGCATGAAACTAAGTTGTATGCAGGGCCTAGTGATTTGTGTGAAAGCATTTCAAAAATAATACTCCTCGCCGTGGCAACTCATTTCAGACTGCCACCTCCCATTACGGCTCTGAGTAGTGAAGACGACAGACTTGAGTTACGTGCCACTCAAGGCCGCTTCTGTTCAATCCGTCACCAGTGCCCCTGAGACCTCAATCCCTCCTTTCATCAATACCACCTCATCATTTACATTTGCTAGGACCTGAGCTGCTGCATATATTAACTACACTGACTCTTCCTAAGGAGAATAAAAACACGAAAATCATGCTTGGGACTCTTCCAGTTCATTCTACTTAACAATTTAGAATAATGATTCCACTCCTACTACAATTTTGCACAAATGCTACCAGGAACAAATGAAAAGTCCTATTGTGTCAAAACAACATTCTGAAAAATATAAATGCTTTGTAGTTAAGAATAGTGGCCACTCAGGTGACAGCTGTAAGTTTTAATAAAAAAAAAAAATCTGAATAAAATTTTTTTAAAAATCTAAATCAACACAAAAATTGTTTAATTAAGCTGAATCCTCTTCTGCAAATCTCAGCAATTACCTAGACTTATTCATTTGTATTTTGAAAAAGGAAAAGATATAATTTAAAATTAAATTGGACAACTAACTTCAACCACCTTGTTAATTTATGGTATTTAGTATATAGACACTGATAGTCTCATATGCATATAGAAGAAGGAATATATTGACACAAACTCATAGGCATAAATACATGCATATCCTAAAAACATCAATTAGACATGTGAAATAGAGATATAATGTGAAACACCAACAGGAATAGTCACTATATGAATAATCATGAGAAAACAACTATTTAATCAAAACTTTCAGAAAAGAATTTTCTACATTTCATAGTCTTATAATTTGCCACATCTTAGAAACTTTCAATAGTCATCTTTATATAATGATTAGTTGTGAAAATTACATTATCTAACTACTCAGTAAGAAATTATTATTTATTCTGTTTTTCCTATATATTGATCTTGATAATTTAGTGTAAGAAACACTGATTTCTAAACTAAATATTTATCACTGAAACTGAAAGCACTTGCTTACCAATCATTTCTCTCAAACACAAATTTCTGGTATGAAGATATGTTTTAAAAATCAGACAAATTGTTAATTCATACAGTAAACCTACACCTTCTTTAGCGTATATGTCAACATATAAACATAATTTTAAAAACATAGCAAAACCAGTATTCAAGCACTCTTACTTGTAATTAGGGAACACCTACACTATTTTCCTGGTGCTACACTTGATTTATTTAAATGTAAGATATATAAAACCAAGGGTCCTTTATATCTACAACATTGTATTTTGATTCTTTAAACTACTTCATTGCATATGTAGTTGGTAAGAAAAAAAATCAGTTGCTTCCAATTTTTTTGAATGATTTTATATTTAAATGTAGATATATGGGACAGGTTTTAAGTTTAAAGTCAGAAAATGCCTTTCAAGAATATTTTCAAATATCTTGCAAAATAAACCTTTTACACTAATGACAGAATTATTTTAGGAAATTAATCACAAAACTTTTTGGTATTTTTCAATAAAGATCAACTTAAAAATTAAAATTAAGTATGTCTACTTAAAGGAAGTTACTTAGTTTGTAACAATTATTACAAAATTTTATAATACTGTAATAGAATTTGAGAGTCAGAATAGATTTTAGAGAGAGTTATCCTATACATTTCATATACATAACAGTAAAGCAAAAGAGAAAAATGGATTCCCCAATGTGTGATCATCCTTCAGGGGCACATTCTAACCTGATGCTGTGTTCACCATTTCTTGTGTGATGGCTACTTAGCACATCACGCCTCATGACAGACTCAATCCTATAGACTAGCGCTTTGACAGTCTTTGTTGTAAGAATGGACATTCATAAATGACAAGTTCTTGAGAACCTCCTACTGTTTTCTAAGGTAGCAGAGCTCACTACTCCTTCTACGCATAGAGCACTGAGGATGGAGAGTCTGGTACATACCTGTCAAAGGAATGAAACTGCATAGGAAGAATAGCCTGCGCTTCTCTCTTCAGTGCTGGGTCTGGGTATGGAATAGGTTCGGGGCCACATTCAGCGATCTCCACTGGAGCAGCCACAAGACTTTTCAGTATCTCCTTGACATTAATGCCTTTGGTCTGACTAATGCTAGAGATGGATGGTGCAGGTTTCAGCATCTCACTGGGATGTTCTGTTAGGCTCTCCTGTGATTTCTTTACCTCGGATGACAAAGTGGACAAAAGTTCACTCATTGCATCAGGACCTGCTGCAGTCTCTAGCTCTGCTCCATCTAGGATGCTGGCCACTTGCTCCTCTCCCATTCCAGGATCTGTGTGAGGAACTGAACTTTCCAGCTGAATATCTTCACCAGGGGCTGCTGTTTCCTTCTCCTTTACAGGGTCTGCAAATGTAGCAGGTGTTTCTGAAATGAAAGAAATTGGTCTAATCAAAAGGTTTTATGTGCAGGCAACAAACAAATGAAAACTTCATGGGCATATCTGAAATGCACAGCACAACTCAGCAAAAGACAGCATCCACATATACCCACTGTTTGGTTCAATGTATATCAAAATAATCCTATTGCTGAAAAAAAAGTCTTGACATTATTGTAATACACTTCTTTCAGAGCATAACTCAAACAATTTCTTAAAGCAATCAAAATGTTTCATCAACTTCTCTTACTATCCATTCATTGCTAGCTCTGAAGCAACATACAAGAAAAAATCCTGTTATTAAAAATTACTATTGTCTTAAAAAATAAAGTCATTTTAAATACCTTTCTTGGTGTTACAATAAAGAACTGTCCAAAATATTTAAATTAGCTGAAGTTATTATTGTAGAATCATACACATATAATTGTGAAACTTTTTTTTACCTGTATATTTATTACTTCAATTTACATCTCCATTACAGTTCCCTCTCTCCACCCCTCCTGGGCCCACCCTCTCATCCTCCCACCCTCTCCCACTTCTCCCACCTATCCTACTCCTCCAGTGTGGGGTGCCCTACATATTAGCCCCCTTCAGTTCAGCAGTAATATGAAGGCCAAGAGCTTCCTCATACACTGGGGGCCTATATGGCAGCTCCACTAGGGCAAAGTGTCCCACTAACAAGTAACAAAGTCTGTGTTCCTGTTCCTTTCAGTCTGTTGGTTGTAGTATAGTTATCCTGTACTATATGGCTAAAATCCAGTTATAAGCTAATACATGCCATGTGCATCTTTCTGGATCTGAGTTAGCTCACTCAGGATGAGCTTTTCTAGTTCCATCGATTTGGCAGCCATGGTTTCCTAGTTTCTCATGGCTACTCCATTGTTTAAATGTACCACAGTTTTTTAATCTGTTCATAGGTTGAGGGACATCTGGGTTGTTTCCAGTTTCTAGGTATTACAAAATAAAGCTGCTATGAACATAGTTGAGGAGATGTCCTCGTGGACTGGTGAGGAATTGTTTAGATGTATACCCAGAAGTGGTATGGCTGGGTCTTGAGGCAAAGCTATTCCATGTTTTCTAAGATATCACCAGACTGATTTCCATAATGGATTTACAAATTTGCACTCCCACAGCAATGGAGGAGGGTTCCCCTTTCTCCACAGCCTTGCCAGTATATTCTGTCATTTGAATTTTTGATCTTAGCCATTCTGACAGGTGTGAGATGGAATCTCAGAGTCGTCTGGAGTTGCATTTCTCTGATGATTAAGGATGCTGAGCATTTCTTCAAGTGTCTCTTAGCCATTAGAGATTCCTCTTTTGTGAATTCTCAGTTTAGCTCTGTATCCCATTTTTTGATTGGACTATTTGGTGTTTGGTGTTTAATTTCTTGAGTTCTTTATACATTTTGGATATTAGCACTCTGTCAGATGTGGGGTTGGTGAAGATTTTTTTCCCCAAACTGTAGGTTGCCATTTTTTTCTAGTAACAGTGTCCTTTGCCTTACAGAAGCTTTTCAGTTTCATGAGGTCCCATTTATTGATTGTTGGTCTTAGAGCCTGAGCTGTTGGTGTTCTGTTCAGGAAGTTGTCACCTGTGCCAATAAGTTCTAGGGTTTTTCCCACTTTCTCTTGTATTAGATTTAATGTGTCGGGCTTCATGTTTAACGTCTTTGATCCACTTGCACTGAAGTTATGTGCAAGGTGATAAAAATGGGTCTATTTACATTCTTCTACATGTTGACATCCAGTTAGACCAGCATCATTTGTTGAAGATACTTTCCTTTTTCTGTTGTATGGTTTTGGCTTCCTTGTCAAAAATTAAGTGACTGTACGTATGTGGGTTTATTTCTGGGTCTTCGATTCGGCCTTTGATCAACTGGTCTGTTTCTATACCAGTACCATGCTGTTTTTATTACTATTGCCCTGAGTATAGCTAAAAATCTGGGATGGTGATAACTCCAGATGATTTTTTATTATACAGGATTGATTTAGCTATTCTGGGTTTTTTGTTATTCCATATGAAGTTGAGAATTGTTCTTTCCAGGTCTGCAAAAAACTGTGTTGGTATTTTTGGTAGGAATTGCATTGAATCTGCATACTGCTTTTGGCAGGATGGTCATTTCTTTTTTAATATGTAAAATTTGTCAAGTGATTACTTCCAAAAGATACATTCTTTAACTATACCACACTGTTTCACAAAAAAATTAATCTATATGTACCTTTATTATCAGTTATTCTAGAAACTCTTGCCGAATTTTTATGAGTAAATATTAATTTCCACTTGTAAAAAATAAATGAGAATCATGTATTTATCTTTATAAACAGGAATTGTGCATACGTTACCTATTAAAATGCATAAAAAGAAAACTATCTTTAAAATGTCTTATTGGGGCCAGTAGAAATACTCAGTATGGAAAGGTGGTTGGCAGCAAGTCTGATAGCTTGAATTTGATCCCTGGAACTCATAAAACAGAAGGAGATATTGAATTCCTGCAAGCTATCCTCTGACTTATACACCTACCATGTGTGCATGGGGGTGTTGCATATAGGTAGATACAGGAAAATATATACATCCAGGGTGTAGGGAATATACATATAATATTTTCAGAAGGCTCAGTTCCAATTACACAAAAGTTAATATGATGAAGTATCCATAGAATAAAATGTTATCAAATTCTAAATAATACTGGAAAATGTACTTAATCTTAGTAAAATACACACATATACAGAGGCACACACACACACAGGCACGCATATTTACACATATATATATGTATATGCAACAGTCTTTAACGTAAAATCTTTTTGTGTGTGTTGTGTGTGTAGTTTTTGTTCTTGTTGTTTTGTTTGTTTTTTTTTTTTTTTTTTTTGTTCAAGACAGTATTTCTTTATGTAGCCCTGGCTGTCCTGGAACTTGCTCTGTAGACCAGGCTGGCCTTGAGTTCAGAGATCCATCTGCCTCTGCCTCGTAAGTACTGAGGTTAAAGGTGTGCACCATCACATCCTGGTATAACTTAAAATCATTTTGAAGATGAAAACTAAGCCATTAAGATGTTATAGATGAATTATTTACAGAATAGGTACTTATTAAAATTGTGATGTTTTTCTGTATTTTAAAGGGTTATGTTGGTAAGAAGTGAAACAGAGAATCGCAGCCCTGATATGAGCACCCAGATCAGGAAACCTCCTTTGAGGCTGATGAAAACATGGAGGAATGCTTCTTCAGGGATATTGCCATGCACACAGGTCGAATCTGCTGCAAGTTTGTCCACACATGGGGGTGAACAATCATGTGAAGGTTCCAAGTGACAGGCTCAGCTCTTGGGTTTCTTATTAAATAGTTGCTAATCTTGTTAGCAAGGAAGAATACCATAACATAAACATGTGATTTTATTAACTTTTCCAGATTAATTTCAGAATCATTTTGCCATACTTCAAGAGTCAAAAAAACTATTATCCCCTTTTATTTTAATTAGACTTATACTGAAGGCTATGTTTTAATTCAGAAAAACTTAACATCTTTTTATTCAAACTTTGCACTGTACAATATTCATTTAAATAGACAAAATACATATCTAACAATGTAATATTATAGTATCATCATTCCTATATTTATTTTCATTTTGCTTATTTAATTGTCAAGCTTTCTCAAGAATTAAAAAAATTAAAAATCTGAGAACTAGGAAAATAATATTCAAACACTGAATAATCGAGATAAAATATACACTAGATGTCTCTTGTACTGTTTAAAGATTAAAAAATCAAATAACTATTAGTTTTGAGAATGTAATCTCAATAGTACTGGGAAAAGTATCAGGAAAAATGAGTTAAAGCTATAGCTAGCTTTAACAAAAATAAAACATTAAAAGAGAAATTTAAGGCTAAAATTAAAATTATAGCATTAGGAATAAATAAGATATAAAATCAAGATGCTATTTTTGGAATAAGATCATAAGAAGAATAATGAATAATAAACCACTGATAAAACAATGCAAATAGGACAGCAGTAGTTTTGATCACTGGAGTCTACAAAATTTCTGGAATACAATGCCTAGAAACCAAGAGAATAGCTATAAATTTTGGTGACATTCTTACCGACCTAGCAGTATATTTTGGAAGCTGATAGGTAACGCAAAGATACAGAGTAATGAGAGAAAGTAGCTGAGCCATTCAACTGCAGCAAAATACCTAGAGCATTGAAAAGCACTCATGACATTTCCCCAATCCAGGACAGCACACGTAAGCGAAATGAAGGGACTTCCAAAAGAACAGCAAAACCACAATGCCAGTGACAGCTACTAACATGGCCAATTTTATCCCACAGTGTAACTATCAGAAAGTATGTGGCATATACTCCAGTCCTTGGTCTGAATTGACAGATTTATAGAATGAGGCCCACAGTTTCGGCTTTACATTAATGGGACATTCAATCATGTTATGGTATGCTTTGCATTAAAAGATACACATATATTTTAAGCTTTTAATTTATATTAGACCAAAAGAGAAGTATTTTTCCAGTAAACATACTAAGAAAACAATATCTTCAATTTGTGGTTCCTAAACTACCACCCCAAATATTTTTCAAGATTTATTTATATATTCAAGTTCATGTGTGTATTAAATTTTGATTTGGACCTACTAGAAAAGGGATATGTTTTGGTTAAATTTAATGTTGCTGTGATGAAATACTATGGCCCAAGGCAACTTAGAGGAAAAGGATTTATTTGAAGTGTGTGAGAATCTGTGCATGCATATGCTAACGTGGCTGGCTACCAAAGGATGTCAGATCCCTCCCAGCTGAGTTGCAGACCTTTCTAGAAGGTCCTGCTTGTGGCTGCAGGGATTTGAAATCTGTTCCTAACAAACTGGAGCAAGGACACCTCTAAATGCTTAACTGCCTATCACTCCAGTTCCATAGCTAAATGTTGTTTACACTATTTCTCTTTTATCTGGTCAGCTAACTGACATTCAATGAACATTAAAAATCAATAACTTATAAGAGACTTAGAATTCACTTGTAAGTGTTGACTTCCAAGCTAAGATGAAAATTTATGAATTCTCAATTAAAACTCCACCAATTTTCAATACTAAAATATTTTAATTAGCTCATAAAATATTTACACATCAATAAAACATTTTAATTTTACTTACTGAGTCTGAATGATTTATAAAATGGAGTAATGATTCTGAAATTTTAATAAAAAAATTTTATATGAGTATTTCAAACCAAAGCCTTTGATCATGTTATATAGAAGTAAAAACAAATGTTCAAATGAAACACTATAAGTAACAACAGTAATTGTAAAAAAAACAAAAAACAAAAACAGATTACTAGCCAAAATCCCCACCTTAATTTCTCACTGCACTTGAAGACCCCTTACAGAGGATGTTCTCATTCTCAGTTGATATCACAGTGTGGCTTCCACTTTCCTATATACTGCGAGGATTTAGTACAATGACTTTAGTAGAAAGTTAGGGTAGTGGGTGTAGTCACAGTAACAACAGTAGCAAGTGGGTTTCCAATAGCTCTCATCAGCATTTAGAGCAACAGGTCAACGAGCACACACAGCACACATCCCAGCCTGCGCCAGCTTGTCAGAGACAGGCAGTTGGAGGCAGGCTACCTCTTAGTGTTTTCCACTGAATGTAATGAATTCTCCTAATGTATATTGGAAAAAATATATGAGGTTAAGTTCAACAAATGACATGAGGTTTTTATAAGCTTATGTCATCCATCACAGTCCTTCCCTCTGTTTCACAGTGATCGCAGTATGTTAGACATAGTAAAGCACTGAACTTTAACTCTCCAAACTCTGCATGCCATCTCAATAAAGTGAGACTACAAAGCAGACTAATTATTCACATAGTTTTCTACAGTAGAGATATGAAAAGAATACAGCCTTGGGAATCCAATTTATTAATAAGCAAGAGACCCATCACAGACAAAATGTGATGACACAATCATGAATTAAGAAAACTTTTCAGTGCTGTGACCACTCTGCCTAGGTGTGGGTCACACTGATTTTATTCTACTCACGGTGTACAGGCCATTTATACAGGCCATTATTTCTTCAAACTCCTTTTCAGTTTTTTTTTCAACTGCCCCTTTCTCTCTCATTCCTCTCTTGCCAGACTCTCACTATGTGCTTCTCATTGGTTCACTTCATGGTATTTGAAGTCTATGAGACTTCACTTGATCTGGACAATCAAAAGTGGCCTAACTTCAAATATGCTCATCGTTCCTGCTGTCAGCTCAAACCTTCTAAATTCCTCTAGTGAACGTTTCATTCCAGTTACTGTAACTCCAGAGTTTCTATTTGTTCCTTTATTAATAATAAAGTTTTATTTATGATTCTCTCAACCACCTAACACATTATGCTGAGACATTATCCGTATACATTTAATTCTTCAGAAGACATTCCTTTTAATTATTTGCACATACTCACAATTGCCTACTGAAAACATATGTCCAATATCTGGGTTTCTTCAGTGGCATGTTCTGTCATCCACTTTCTGCACTGTCTGTACTGTTAATTTGTTTTGGTTTTTTGCTTGTCTCAGAGCTTTTAATCTAAACATACACAGACTTTTTAAGTATCATGGAGATCTAGAAAATCCAACCCTTTCCACAAAGACTGTTGTTACTCTGTTTACTGGCTTTTTGGAATTAATTTTGTAAGATGGATTTATCATCTATAGTAAAAAAAATTCTGTTTAGCCATGCTAGTAGTAACCTATGGCTTCAGATATTGCTTCGGAAGTCTTGAACCCCCAACTCACCCAGTGTTCTCTATATTCCTGTGTTGTGTGGTTGGACGACTGCCTGCGATCCTAAGTGTGCAATGCATGAACGTCACCAAAGGAAGAGGCTGGCGCTTCCTAGGTCTTTCCAAACTAGGTATATGGTCCTCATTCCTAGATATTCTTTCTTTTTTCTTTTTTTTTTATTAAATAAACTTATTTAATGGTTGCTTCAGGTTGCATCTCCCTCATATTGTCCTCTTTCCCCCCTTCCCAGTCCTGCCCTCCCAGCCTCTATCCCCTAACCCTTCCAACCCACTCCTTTGGAGTGGAGTGTCCATACATAACAGTCCCCCACCCCAGTTCAGCAGTCATATGAGGGCCAAGAGCCTCCTCATACACTGGGGGCCTACAAGGCAGTACCACCAGTGAAAAGTGTCTCATTGCCAGGAAGAGAAAACTAAAACAAACAAACAAACAAAAAATGTGTATGTCCACGTTCCCTTTGGTAAGTTGGTTGTAATATAGATATCCTATCCTGTACTATATAGCTAAAATCCGACTATAAGTGAATAGATGCCATGTGCATCCTTCTGAGTCTGAGTTAGCTCACTCAGGATAAGCTTTTCTAGCCCCATCCATTTGGCTGCAAATGGCATAATTTCCTTGTTTCTGATAGCTGAGTAATACTCCATTGTGTAGATGTCCCACAGTTTTTTAACCCATTCTTCGGTTGAGGGACATCTGGGTTGTTTCCAGTTTCTAGCTATTACAAATAAGGCTGCTATGAACATAGATGAGGAAACTTCTTTGTGATTCAGTTAGGAGTCATTTGGATGTATACCCAGAAGTGGTAAGGCTGGATCCAGAGGCAGAGCTATTCCAAGTTTTCTAAGATATCTCCAGACTGACCTCCATAGTGGTTGCACAAGCCTAGACTCCCACCAGCAATGGAGTAGGGTTCCCCTTTCTCCACACCCTCGCCAGCATGTGCTGTCATTTGATCTTTTGATCTTAGCCATTCTGCCAGGTGTGAGATGGAATCTCAGAGACGTCTTGAGTTACATTTCTCTGATGATTAAGAATGTTGAGCATTTTTTCAAGTGTCTCTCAGCCATTAGGAATTCCTCCTTTGTGAATTCTCTATTTAGCTCTGTCCCCCATTTTTTGACTGGATTATTTGGTTTCTTGGCATTTAATTTCTTGAGTTCTTTGTAAAATTTGGATATCTGCGTAGCTGTGGCTGTCCTGGACTCACTCTGTAGACCAGGCTGGCCTCGAACTCTCAGAGATCCACTTGCCTTTACCTCCTGAGTGCTGAGATTAAAGGCGTGGGCTAAGCCATCCACACTGAGCTCCTTACCCCCTTTCCTGGTGGAGTTCACTCTCAACCCAGTTGTAGTTCTCATCCCCTTTCTCAACAGGTTAATCTCACTTTAATCCACCTACATCCATGTGCCCTTCATTTCTGGTTTCTATTCTTCCTTGGTCAGGATTTTCTCAGGTAATCATCATACACTGGCTATGGAGTGTTTACCCTTTGACATGAAAATAACATGGAGGACTCCCTGTTTAAAGTGATGTATAAATGGCTGTTTTTATTTCTCCTTAAGCCACAAGTAAAATGAAAACTAGATTATGCATGTGCAACTAGGAAAATCTTTTATCTCAAATCACATTAAAGGAGCCATATTCCAACTTCAAAAAAAAAAAAAAAATGGCGTGGGCTATCAAGCCTGGCCTAGATATTCTTTTTAAGATGTTAGCCGGGTAATTTTGTTGTTGCTGTTACCATTTGTAGCTTTAGGCAGTAACAATGCAAATAGAATTACTGATGATGTTTCCAACAAATGTATGGGAGACAGAGTTTTTACTTACAGCCAGCCTATGAAGCAGGTCAAATAATGACAAGTTCTATGAATGGAGATTTTCAGGTTCTTCTTAGCAGCCCAGAATCCCCAATGCTCTAAGAACGGCAAACTTTACCCCCCACTCCTGCAGTGGTTACTCACAGCTGGTTTTCACACCTCCACTCATCAGCAAGGTTGCTGACCTCTGCTTTCCAAGGCTGCTTACTGCACAACTGGGGAAAGCAGAGGGCAAAAGTATAATGAAGACATTATTCAGTTGTCTTTCTTGTAAGAACCCCAAACATTTTTTCTGCGTGGCTTTATTTGCTTTAGAACACCGAGGAAGCTCATTTTCATCATTGGTGCCAGTGCCCTCACAGCCTCTTCCGGAAAAAGGAGCGTTGTGCACAGTCACAGTTAAAACCTAACTTTTAATGTGGTTTCAATTGTTACATCTTGAATCAATTATCAAAAAGTATTTATTACAATTTTCATTTTACTTTTTTTCTTGTCCTGTATCTTTACTCTCAAAGGGGGAAACATACACAGCTCTGGAAGCATTTTTTTTAAATGTTTAGGAAGCAACTATTAATAAGAAAATGTTCCGCAAAACTGTAAAGATCCAAACACATCATAATACATATGATATCAACTAGATGAGCAGCAATTTGGCTACTATGCAATGTTGGGCGCAGTTTTTGAAATTAGGACTGAATTCTACTTTCACTCAAGATTTATTTACCACTTACTAACACTGTGAATTAGGATGAGTCATTTCCATGTCTTTAGTCTCGTTCCTTTATCTAAAACACTGACACAGACTCATATATCCATTACAGTGGCTTTTCATATAAATATACATGGCAATATGCATAACTGTACACAGCGAAACACAAGATCACTACTGTGCTCGCTGCTGCCGTCATAAGCATCATAAGGTACAGAGCCGCTGTGCCCTGTCGCTATCACTAACCCCTTCTACTTCTCTACAGTCTCCTCTTCTCTAGCAGGGACCCTCTATCCTGAAAACAAATTTTTTTCTCACCCCTACCTCCCCTCACCAGCTACTTCATCTTTCCAGCCTCAATCAAGGACTTTGAGGCATTTCTTTCTGTTGGAGGTGAACTGGAAGTCAAAATAGGAAGGTAATGGGAATTTAATCAAAATGATCAAATTACAATTCTGGCTCCACAACTACTAGTTTCCCATGTTACCTCTGACAAATTAGCTATCCTGTAAAATCCGCAGAAACTGTATCTGAAAGATACGAGTCTCACATCTGCTGCAAAGGTTAGGAAGCCCGCCGGCCCATCACTTGTGCTATCCTTTCGCACACAGCAACCCCTAGTCTTTTCTACTCTATCAGCTGCTTCTTTAATCACCCCAGTGCTTATCACCAGATAGCCAGAGGTCATCTCTTAAATACCACATTTCTTCAAACCCTATATTGATCCTATTACCAAATTCCATCCATTTGACCTTCAAAATATTCCCCTAACTCATTTTCCTCTTTATCTCTACAATCCCACCATGCTTCTCTTAAGCAATAATATCTCAAGTGAGAAGCAACAAATTCCATAATAGTTTAACCAGTGCCCCTGCATCCCCTCCAATTCATTATCCACTGTACCTGCAATTTCTTTTTAAAATTATCCTATATTATTATACCCTAAATTATCCTAATTATCTTTTTTAAAATTACCTCTACAGCATTTAAATTCTAATTCTTAAAACATGAAGATATTTGGCATTACATGAAAACATTAAACTTAACGGCCTTAAATGGATGGAACTAGAGAAGCTCATCCTGAGTGAGCTAACCCAAACTCAGAAAGATGCACATGGCATCTATTCACTTATAACTGGATTTTAACCAGATAGTACGAGATAACTATTCTGCAACCAACAGATCGAAAGGAACAGGAATATAGACTTTGTTTTCTGTTAGTGGGACACTTTGTCCTAGTGGAACTGCAGTGCAAGAGGAAGCTCTTAGCCCTCACATGACTGATGAACAGAGAGGGGCTGAGATGTGAGGGCAGCCCACACCGGAGGAGTAGGACGACAGGTGGTAGAGGGAGAGGGTGGGAACCGAGAAGGGTGGACAGAGGGGGCTGTGATGGAGATGTAACTTGAAGTAATAAATAAAGGGTCTTGAAAAGGAAGATTCCCTTGGGTTACCCAAGTAAGGTAACTAATATAATGAGTCCTGTGAATAGAAAATCTTTCCTAGTTTTGTTCAGAGGAAAGTGAAGAATAAAAGAATTGTGTTGACAACACACCAATTATTTATCCATGAAGGGATAAGTCAAGGGATACAAAAGGGATAAGTCAAGGGATACAAATGCTTCTAAAAGATGGAAAGGGGAAGAAAAATGGACACCCCAGAAAGCACAAACAAAAAAAAAATCTTGCTGATGTACCAACTTTAGTCCAACAGAACTCGCATTATACTTTTAACTAAAAGGCTGTAAGAAATAAATCCCAATTGATTTAAGTCCCCAAGTCCCTGTTTTAACATTTTGACAAAGGTAGAAACAAACACGGTATTCTCCTTATTTTAGAAACAGTTCCTTAATGTAGCTTTTCACAGGTTCTACATGACTGGGTTCCTGCCTACCTACTGAAACAATTCTGACAACTGCTCTTCCTTTTGATTGTTACATTAAACCAATAGATAATCCAAATTTTGCTGGACATTTGGCCCTCATCTCAGCCTGCCTCCAATCACTTTCTACGTTCTTATCACAAACTAACCAAACACACCTAGTTCTTGACATAAATGTCACTTCTCAGAGGTACACCTGATGCACAAACCAAATTATGTTTCTTCTCTTAAGCTTCTTAAAACTTAAAACTATCCCATAGTATATGACATAATTTGCGGATATGCTCTCTAAGAGTGTATCTCATACTCTACACCATTTTGTCTTCAGATACAGATACTTTCTGCTTCCTTTTACATATGCTAAAGACATAGTAAGTACAAAGTCATTGATTTACTCGAAATAGATATAATGAAGGAAATTATGATGTTCATTAAAATATGAAGTTAATAGTATAAGACAGGAGAGAGATCCTTCCACTAACTGAAAACAATTATATTAACTAATACTCATGAAAAAAGACATGATTTCAATTTTACATAACTGAAATATATAATGTTTTCAACATTAGTGCTCAGAGTTACAGAACTGTTACCAATACATATGTTCTTTTAATTTATATGTAAGAAGTTTTCATTCATTAAAGATAATTTCTTCTGTGGGTGGGGCAAGTGGGTGCATCCTTGGGTGGGTACATATGTGTAAAAGGGTGCCCACATGTGTGTGTGAGAGAGCATGTGTGGAAACCAGAGGTCAGCCTCAGATGTCATTCATCAGGAGCCTTCCACAGGGTTCTTTGAGGCAGTCTCTTTGGCCTGGGGCATACTGATTTGGTTGAACTATTTGGATAGTACACTCTAGGGCGGTTCTATGGTAACAGGTTGGCCACCATACCTGACTTATTTTAAATGTAGGTTCTGGAGACTGAGTTGAGATCTGCTTGCCTGTGTGGCAACCATTTCACAGGCAGCTTTTCTCCAGCTAAGACTGTTAACTGTCATAGAAATGTAACAGTTCCTATTTGTGTTTACATATAATTTTGCTGATATTTTTTGAGATGGTGTTTAAGACATATTTAACTTTTCAAATATAAAACCAAATAAATCTTGAAGCTTGTTTATAGATGAAAACATAGAAGACATTTTCTACAACTTACATTTTTGATTGTGAGCCTAGTCTTTAATGGCTGAGGCATCTTTCCAGTCCAACATTTATATATACATTGTGTTTGCGTATGTGTTTGTGTGTACATAAATGACACTGCCTGTGTATGAGTGTGGAGGTCAAAGGACAACTTTGAGGAATCAATTCTCTCCTTCTACTATGCAGAAACCAAAGACAAAGCTCGGGTCCTTAGGCTCGGTGAGAAGAAGGCAGTGTCTTCAGCTGGTGGTGCATCTTGTCAGCCCATGAACAACCTTTGACATTTAGACACTATGTTGTCATCTACAAAGTTCAAGTCCCAAAACTATACATTAGTATATATGAAAAAAAAACACACACACAGACACACACACACAATGTGCTTTAAGTACATTATGATTGTGTACTGGGCCATGTTCATGGCTGTCCTTGGCCACATGTGACCTCTGGCCCATGGATTAGACATACCCCAAAGAGCAATGTTTCTAACTACACAAGTATTTATTCTGAAACTTCTTTACTGTTGGGACAGAGTCTAAGAATGGAGTTGGATGAGATTTCTGAAGGCTTGTGAGAATAGTCCAAGACAAAAAGAGAGTATTGTGACCACATTTTCTTCAAAACACAGAATTATTCTTGGAATGTGCTTGCGTGCTCCTCTCAGGTGTAGCAGATCTGAGTGAGTTTACTTCAGCTGTTCTTATGCTTGTGCCTCTATGGAAAACATGTTTTGCCCACATGTGGCTTGTCCTTGTGATTGAACACCTTACTCGTGATTCTTCTTAAGGCTCAGAGTACAAACTGCCTAATGCTTTGGATAGAGCTGGCTATTACACGAGACTTTAGTCCTCATTTTTAGGCCCTGCTCTCCCAGGCTCATAACACCTTATTAATTATGTTTCCAGGTTAACACCAATAGTTACCT
Source organism: Lophiomys imhausi (assembly GCA_907164525.1). NCBI lineage: Eukaryota > Metazoa > Chordata > Mammalia > Rodentia > Muridae > Lophiomys > Lophiomys imhausi. Next base: position 136,461 of record CAJQZJ010028245.1, on the reverse strand, counting down.
TTTTTTTCCTACATAGAAAGCTCTATAAGAACACGAACACACACACACACACACACACACACACACACACACACACACACACACAC
>CAJQZJ010028245.1:59168-136365 GCA_907164525.1 Lophiomys imhausi | reverse complement strand
CACACACACACACACACACACACACACACACACACACACACACACACCCTATCTGCCAACAATAATAATTGACTTCAGCAAACTCATGGGATAGAAAAAATCAACATGAGATTAAAAAAAATCAGCAACATTTCTAAGACCACACTATCTGGAACAAACATCTGGAGATCAATATTATTTAGTCATGAAAATAAACTAATGAATATATTTAGCTAAGGTGGTGAAAAATTCATACATGAAAAACAATAAAATACAAAGAAAACCGAATACAACACAAAGATATTTTATGTTCATGGATTAGAAAATTAATGTTGAGCTGATGTCCATGTGGTTTCCTGAAGAATCTTTTGGATCTTATATGCCTAGAAGTAGTATGGTTGGGTTTTGGCTTCATTTGTAATAGCTAGAAACTGGGAACAACGTAAATGTCCTTCAACTGAAGAATGGGTTAAAAAAAAAAGGACAAAAAACAAAACAAAGCAAAACTGTGGTACATTTATACAATAGAATACTTACTACTCAGCTATCAGAAACAAGGAAATCTTGCAATTTGCAACCAAATGGGTGGAACTAGACATTTGATCTTAGCCAAAGGCCCAGAAGTGATAAATGGATGGAACTAGGAAAGCTCGTCTGTAGTGAGCTAACTCAGACCCAGAAAGATGCACAAGGCATCTACTAACTTATAACTGGATTTTACCCATATAGGTAACTATCCTACAACCCACAGATCCAAAGGAACAGGAACCTAGCATATATCCTATGAGAAATTCCACCCAGCAGCAGATCAAAACAGATGCTGAGACACACAGTGAAACATTAAGTGGAGCTCTGGGAGTCCAATAAAAGAGAGAGAAGAGTAATAGAAAGTGGGAGGTGAAAAGAACATCACATGAAGATCAACAGAACAACCAATCTAAGCCCCTAGAGGCTTACAGAGACTGAAATACTAACCAAAAAACAAAAAGAAAAAAACCCCAAAACAGCATGTACAGACAAGACCTAGGCCCCCCCATACATAAATAGATGATACGCAACTTGGCCTTCATACAGATCCCTTAGCAAGTGGTGGTGGTGGTTGGGGGGTGGGTGAGTCTGTCATGGACTATGGTGCCTGTTAGTGGAACACCGTAAGGTACTTGGGCTGCCATGTTGGGCACCAATGCAAAAGGAAGTTCTTAGCCCTCATATGACTAATAAACTGAGAGGGCTTGATATGTGAGGCCTCCTCACTCCAGGTGAAGGAGAGGAGGAAGAGGGGGAAGAGGATGGGAAGGTAGAACTGGGAGGAGAAGAGGGAGAGGGCTGTGATGGAGACATAACTTGAATAAATTGAAAAAATAAATAAATTTTGAAAAAATAAAAAAATAATAAAATGAATGTTATTAAAATATCTGTAAACTATTGGAGCCAAATATATCAGAATATCAATAAGAAGCTTATATGGAACTAGAAAAGACTGCCAACAGCCAGTGCTACCTTGATCAAAAAGAACGAAGATAGTGGTACCATGGCTCCAGACTTTAGAAGATATTTCAAGGCTATGGAAAAAAAAGTAAAATGGTACTAATATGAAAACTGAGAAGCTAATGGATTAGTACCAATATCTCAAATATAAATTTTCATATTTGCAGCCTACAGATTTTTAACAAAGAAGTCAAGAACAGAGAATGGAGAAAGGAGAATTTCTTCAACAGGTTATATGTGCGCTGGGAGGCTTCATTCATATACAGAATTAATCAAAATCTTATTTCATTTATAATGGAGAATTAATTAAATCCTTATTTCACTTATAAATCATAATTCAAAATAAATTAATGGTTTAAAAACCTGAAACTAAAACTATCAGAAGAAAATGGAAAGGGATTGTTGACAGATTTTTTTAAAGATATTTTGAAAAATAACCAAAAGACAGGCAATAAAAACAGAGACAGAGAGAAGAAAATAGCCTCTGATCAGCAACAAATAAAGATTAATAGAGAGAATAAACAACCAATAAAATAAGAAAAATTCAAAACAAATATAAGCAACTAATGAACTGTATAATAGTAACATAAAAACACATGGTCATAGGAGATTAAAAGTTAAAAAGGTGAAAAGCTGTGCATGGCAAATGTGTGATACCACTAATCAACTAGAAATAAAAAGTAAAGCCACAGTTGGGTGTCACCTCACTTTCTGATGCATGGTGTGATCTAACAAGTAAGGATGACATCAAAAATATAGAGAAAGAAACTATACCCTGTTGCTGGGAATGGGAGTTAGTCTAGAAAATAGCATGTAGGTACTTCTAAACAGAAACAGATAAAAATAGGAACACCAAAGTCATCATTAATTGCATTCCTGGACCTATACACAAAGTAAATAACATCAGAAATTAAAAAAGATAAACAACCCTTCACACTGTCTAAGGCATGGGAAAAACAAAGGACTACATAGAAAAAACAACATACACACAAGGGATATTATGCAGCCACAAAACATCAATAAAACTCATCACTTGTGGCAAAGCTGAACTGAAGAACACTGGATGACATGAGGTTAAGAACACAAGTGCAAAAAGATGGATACCACATGTCCGTAGTCTCTCATTCAATCCAGGGGAAAAGACAATTCACTCAAGTAGAGAATGGAATCATTGTCAAAGACTAGGAAGATGTTAGTCAAACTGTATAGTTATGGAACTGTATACATCTACTTTATAGCATGGTAGCTACAGCTTATAGTGAGATATTGCTGTCATGAAAATTATGAGTGTTCTAAATAGCCATCCAGTTATAAGATTTATCACAAAAATACGACCCACATATCAAATGAATGACATGTTAAGAAGTTTGATATGATCACTCCACATCAGATATAAATCCTAAAATATCAACTGAACAAGACAGTCATTGCTACCCTGGAGCAGCAGTACATACTCTAATAAACTATAAACAGAAGAAAGGAAGTAAGCAGATACTATGCTCAAGAAGAGGATGAGGATCCAAGATGGTGGCAGCCCTTGCGGATGCATTTTAATCTTGGGGAAAACAGACACAAAACCGCAAATGTTATAAGATGCTGTACAAAAAAATCTGAGAGACTTGACCCCCCTGGGTCTCACCCAACTACCCAGGGACCACTAAAAGTCCCTGGGCAGGACACTCCCTCCCACTCAGACATGCACGGAAGCCGCTGAATCCGGGAATCGGGATTCCCCCCCGCACCAGGAGAGTTGCCGGGTAAGATCCAATCTCATAACCAGCCGGCAGATTCAGACCCCACACAGGGATACTCTCCAGCCTACTGCCCCCCCACCCAGGTCTCGCACAGACAATCTGGCTATCTGGAAAAGGGTTGCGGACCCACAGAAGAGCGTGCAGCTCGGCTGCAGAGTACCCATCCGGCTGCAGGTTGCAACCCACTGTGGTGTACGGGAACTTGGTCAACTGAGACGCCGCTTACCATTTTCCAGAGCTGGCCCCAGAGGGTGAAGGCGGATTTACCCATTACAGGATCCAACCCTGGGCAAACCGTGAAGTCTTTACTATTATTATTAGACTTTTTTGCTACTACGGACACTTCCGGCGGGGAGCCAGAGATTAAGAGTATACAGCCCCACCCCTGCATAAGTGAAGTCTCCACCCAAGAGGTGGGGCGGAAAAACAAAGTTTACGGGAGTGGAGTCAGGCAATTCCACTGATACACTAAAGCACCCCCTTTGGATCCAAGCCTAGAAAACAACAGGAACAGACAGCTAAGACTTCCCAATGGCCAAAGACCCCAGAAAAAGCAGGTTTCAAGGGGAATGACTCCAACAAAAGAAAACGATGCTATTTCAGCCAACCCGGATCATGTCACCAAAACTTAAAAACAAGAAAACGATAACAATTCTACATTATGGAAAGTGATAGAGTTCCTTCAAGAAGAACTTAAATTTATGAAGGAATTTAAAGAAGCCACAATGTCACAAAAGAAAGCTATGGATAATACCATTAGACAACTTCAAAACAAGGTGGCTCAACTTGAACACGAAAAAGAAAGGACAATGGAAGACTTCCAGGCAAAGACAAGCAAATTGGAGCAGGAAATGTACAAAATGAACAAAACCATTCAAGATATGAACATGGAAATGGAAACAATAAAGAAAACAGTCAGAGTTAAAAGTGGAAATGGAGAGTCAAGGGAAGAGAACAGGAACTACGGATGTGAGTATCAAAAATAGGATGCAAGAGATGGAAGACAGGATCTCTGGCATGGAAGATTTGATGGGAAAAATCAGTACAACATCCAAAGAAAATGAGAAAGGCAAAAAATTTCTCACCCACAACATCCAAGAAATCAAGGACTCAATGAAAAGACAGAACCTAAGAATTATAGGCATAGAGGAAAGAAAGAGAAGACTCCCGACTCCATGGTCCAGGAAATATCTTCAACTAAATCATAGAAGAAAACTTTCCAAACCTAAAGAAAGAGATACCAATAAAAATCCAAGAGGCTTAAGAACACCAAACAGAGTAGATCAGAAAAGAAATTCCTCTCGCCACATAATAACTAAAACTCCAAATGTAGAGAACAAAGAAAGAATATTAAAAGCTGTAAGAGAAAAAGGCCAAGTCACATACAATGGCAGACCCATCAGAATTACACCGGACTTCTCCTCAGAAACGTTAAAAGCTAGAAGGGCCTGGACAGATGTCCTACAAGCCCTGAGAGAACATTGGTGCCCATACAGACTACTATACCCAGCAAAACTCTCTATCAACATAGATGGAGAAAACAAAATATTCCATGACAAAATCAAATTTAAACAATATCTACCCACAAACCCAACCCTACAGAAGATCCTAGAAGGAAAATTCCAACCCAGAGAAGATAACTACACCCAAGAAAACAGAGGAAATAGAAACCTCCACAGCAACTAAACAAAAAGAAGCACAAGATGACCACCTATACCAAAATAATGGGAAATAACAACCACAGGTCACTAATATCCATCAACATCAATGGACTCAACCCGCCAATAAAAAGACAGAGACTTACAGACTGGATCTGTAAACAAGACCCATCTTTTTGCTGCATACAAGAAATACATTTGACTATTGAAGAGAGACACTATCTCAGAGTAAAGGGCTGGGAAAAGGTCTTTCAAGCAAATGGACCCAGGAAGCAAGCTGGAGTAGCCACCCTAATATAAAAAAAAAATAGACTTCCAATTGAAGTTAATAAAAAAAGACAGAAAAGGGCATTACATACTCATTAAGGGAAATATTCATCAAGAGGACATCTCAATATTGAACATCTATGCCCCAACTACAAAGGCACCTACATTTATAAAAGAAACGCTTCTAAATCTTAAATCACACATCGATCCCAACACTTTAGTAGTGGGAGACTTCAACAACCCACTAACAACAATGGACAGATCATCAGGGCAGAAGCCAAACAGAGAAATAATGAGTCTAACAGAGATCATGATCCAAATGGACCTAACAGATATCTACAGAATGTTTCACCCAAACACAAAAGAATACACCTTCTCAGCACCGCAAGGAACCTTCTCCAAAATCGACGATATAGTTGGACACAGAGATAGCCTCAACAGATACAAGAAAATTGAAATAACTTCTTGTATCTTATCAGACCACCATGGAATAAGGCTGGACTTCAACAGCAAAAGAATCAACAGAAGGCATACACTCACATGGAAATTGAAAAACTCTTTACTAGATGACTACTGGGTCAGAAAAGAAATAAAAAAGGAAATCAAAGACTTCTTAAAATCCAACGAAAATGAAGACACAACATACCCAAACCTATGGGACACAATGAAAGCTGTGCTACGAGGAAAATAGATAGCACTAAGTGGCTTCAAAAAGAAAATTGTGACAGCTCATATTAACGAATTTACAGCCAAACTGGGGGAATTGGAAAAAAAAGAAGCAAACACTCCCAAGAGAAGCACAAGACAGGAGATCATCAAACTTAGGGCTGAAATCAACAACTTAGAAACAAAAAGAACTATACAAAGAATCAATGAAACCAAGAGTTGGTTCTTTGAGAAAATCAACAAAATAGACAGACCCTTAGCCAAATTAACTAAAAGGCAGAGGGAAAAAACCCAAATCAACAAAATCAGAAATGAAAAGGGAGAGAAATAACAACAGACATTGAGGAAATCCAGAGAATATTTGGATCCTACTTAAAAATCTATACCCCACCAAATTTGAAAACTTAAGTGAAATGGACAATTTTCTTGATAGATTCCACCTACTGAAGCTAAATCAAGGTCATATAAACAGATTAAACAGCCCTATAACCTCTAAGGAAATAGAAACAGTCATTAAAAGTCTCCCAACCAAAAAAGCCCAGGGCCAGATGGCTTTAGTACGGAATTCTACCGGACCTTCAAAGAGGAGCTAACACCAATACTTTTCAAACTCTTTCACAAAATAGAATCTGAAAGAACATTTCCAAACTCATTCTATGAGGCCACAGTCACCCTGATTCCTAAACAACACAAAGACCCAACAAAGAAAGAGAACTTCAGACCAATCTCCCTCATGAACATAGATGCAAAAATACTTAATAAAATGCTAGCAAACCAAATTCAAGAACACATCAGAAGTATCATACACCATGATCAAGTAGGCTTTATTCCAGGAATGCAGGGATGGTTCAACATATGAAAGTCTATCAACGTAATTCACCATATAAACAAAATGAAGGAAAAAAAAAACACATGATAATCTCGCTAGATGCAGAAAAAGCATTTGACAAATCACAACACCCCCCTTCATGCTAAAAGTTCTGGAGAGAACGGGCATACAAGGACCGTACCTAGAAATAATAAAGGCAATATACAGCAAGCCAGTGGCCAACATCAAATTAAAAGGACAGAAACTTGAAGCATTTCCTCTAAACTCAGGGACAAGGCAAGGATGTCCACTTTCACCATATCTTTTCAATATACTACTTGAAGTTCTTCCTAGAGCAATAAGATAACTAAAGGAGATCAAAAGGATAAACGTTGGAAACGAAGAAGTCAAATTATCCTTATTTGCAGACGATGTGATACTATATATATGCTACCCCCAAAATTTCACCAGAGAACTCTTACAGCTGATAAACACCTTCAGCAAGGTGGCTGGATACAAAATTAATTAAAAAAAAATCAAAAGCCCTTCTTTATACAACAAACAAATGGGCTGAGAAAGAAATAAGGGAAACAACCCCCTTCACAATAGCCACAAACAATATAAAATACCTGGGGGTAACGCTAACCAAACAAGTAAAGGACCTGTACAACAAGAACTTCAAGCCCTTGAAAAAAAGAAATGGAAGAGGCCTTTAGAAGATGGAAAGATCTCCCATGCTCATGGATAGGTAGGATCAACATAATAAAAATGGCTATCCTACCAAAACCAATATATAGATTCAATGCAATTCACAGCAAAATACCAACACAATTCTTTATAGACTTGGAAAGAACTATTTTCAATTTCATATGGAACAACAAAAAGCCCAGAATAGCTAAATCAATCCTTTACAATAAAATAACATCTGGAGGTATCACCATCCCAGATTTCAAGCTGTACTACAGAGCAATAGTAGTAAAAAAGCATGGTATTGGTATAGAAACAGACCAGTAGATCAATGGAATCGAATTGAAGATCCAGAAGTAGACCCACACACTTATGGCCACCTAATTTTTGATAAAGAAGCCAAAACGGCACAATGGAAGGACAGCATCTTCAACAAATGGTGCTGGTCCAACTGAATGTCCACTTGTAAAAGAATGAAATTAGACACATACTTATCACCTTGTACAAAACTTAAGTCCAAGTGGATCAAAGACATTAACATAAGGCCGGTCACACTAAATCTACTAAAAGAAAAAGTGGGAAAAACCCTCGAACTCATTAGCACAGGTGACAACTTCCTGAACAGAACACCAACAGCTCAGGACTTGAGATCAACAATCAATAAATGGGACCTCATGAAACTGAAAAGCTTCTGTAAGGCAAAGACACTGTTATTCGAACAAAACTGCAGCCTACAGACTGGGAGAAAATCTTCACCAACCCCACATCTGACTGAGGGCTAATATCCAAAATCTACAAAGAACTCAAGAAATTAAATGCCAAGAAACCCAATAATACAATAAAAAAATGGGGGACTGAGCTAAACAGAGAGTTCACAAAGGAGGAATCCCTAATGGCTGAGAGATACTTGAAGAAATGTTCAACATCCTTAATCATCAGAGAAATGCAACTCAAGACAATTCTGAGATTCCATCTCACACCTGTCAGAATGTCTAAGATCAAAACCTCAAATGACAGCACATGCTGGCGAGGGTGTGGAGAAAGGGGAACCCTCCTCCACTGCTGGTGGGAGTGCAGACTTGTGCAACCACTATGGAGGTCAGTCTGGAGATATCTTAGAAAACTTGGAATAGCTTTACCTTGGGACCCAGCCATACCACTTCTGGGTATACACCCAAATGACTCCTCACCGAATTACAAGGAAGTTTCCTCATCTATGTTCATAGCAGCCTTATTTGTAATAGCTAGAAACTGGAAACAAACCAGATGTCCCTCAACCAAAGAATGGATTAAAAAAAACTGTGTTACATCTACACTGGAATATTATTCAGCTATCAGGAACAATGAAATTATGCAATTTGTCGCCAAATCGATGGAACTAGAAAAGCTCATCCTGAGTGCGCTAACCCAGACTCAGAAGGACACATATGGCATCTATTCACTTATAGTAGGATTTTAGCTATATAGTAGATGATATCGATACTACAACCAACACCCCAAAGGGAACATGGACATAGACTTTTTATTTTATTTATTTTATTTTTTATTCCTTTTTATGTGTTTGTCTGCTCATTTGTTGGTTTGGTTTTTTAGTTCTCTCTCCCTGGCAATGAGACACTTTTCACCAGTGGTACTGCCTCGTAGACCCCCATTGTATGAGGAGGCTCTTGGCCCTCATATGACCTCTGAACTGGGATGAGCGACTGTTATATAGGAACACTCTACTCCAGAGAAGTGGGATGGAAGGGTTAGGGGGTAAAGGAAAAAAAATGAAATGTGAAGTTTCGGCCTTTTGCTACTCATTGTCATAAACTGTTTAAGATAATTAAGAAATGTAAACTAATAGACATGCAAGCTTGTCATTTTGTTAGGTACTATGACAGTCTATCACAGTTATTTTCTAAGCTAATCAGAAATCAAGTTGCTAAGAGACAAGCAACATTTGCTTATTCTAATATAAGTGATAGATAGGGCCTCTTCAAAAACCTCAAGAGATCTTCAGAATATGGCATTCAAAGATGTTCTCTTAACTTTAGATTTTTTTGATATCGAGAAATGTCAACTCCTGACAGCACTCCCTATTCTACTCCAAGTAGAAGATGAGCATCGAAGAATCTCCAGTGGGAGATGACTGAATTAGTGGCAAGCCTATCTCTTGGCAGGAAAAACCCCTTGCTCCAACTGTAGACAGAATGCTGTCCAAAAAGGACAAAACTTGGAAACAGGTAAGTCGATAACCTAGCTCTGCCAAGACAGGGTAGGCAAGTCCTTCATATATCCTGCTCTACAATCAATGTTTGTCAGAGAAACGGGGCCAAAGTACTGAAGATCGATGCTGTAATGTATGGAGAGAAAATGGGAACTGTCCAGGCAGCCACTGGTATGTCATTTCTTAGTTTTGGAAGCTGCAGGTCCTGCACTTCTTGTATAATCAGATATATTTATCCCTCTCAGGTCTCTAAGGTGGTTGAAGAACAGATAGCTAGAGTCTCATAGTTAAATTTTGAGTTGTTTAGGAATCAAGTTGTTCTGGATCTAAGAAGATGTTTTTAAAATTGTGATGCAAGTTAGGATGGAAGCTGAGTTAGATGAGAACTTTAAACTCATGGAGATGGTTAGATAGTAGAAAGTTAAAGTCAGGTGCCAAATACATATGGACTGGACATTGGGAATGTACGCTAAGCCATATAACCCTCATAACTGTAGCCTAATTACCTCTGTTGTTTTATATTGCATTTATTATTATAAGAGAAAGAGCCATTTGTTGGACTGAAAGGGGGAGCTGTTGGGAAAAAGATATACCTTAAACTTAAAAAAAAATAGGAAGGGGATGGGTGGGTTGAGGCGGAAGAGGGTGGGACTGGAGGGGGGAGTAGGGAGGGGATTGCAATTGAGATGTAACTTGAAGAAATAAAAATAAATAGAGAAAAAAAAAAGAAGAGGATGGGCGTGGGTTATGGACTGCTGCAGTGACACAGGTAACTTACCTTTATTAAATCACAGCCAAAGAAAATGGTTGAAACAGAGATCAATTTGGTAAAAGAAATGCAAATATGATTATTTTTTAAAAAGATCTATGTATTCATTTTTTTTATGAGTGTGTGTTACTGACCAAATGTATGGTACAACACATTCATGTAGGTACTTGCAGAACAGACAAAAGTATCAGATCCACAGAACTGGTGTCACAGGCAGTTGTGAGCTGCCTGATGTGGGTGCTAGGAACCAAATCTGTATCCTGAGAACACAACTCAGGCCCTCTGAGAGAGCAGGAAGTGATCTTAATTGCCGACCTTCTTTTCCAGCTCCACTAACCTAGATATTTTATGTACACCCTGGGAATGTAAATATTTAAAGCTTATGACATGACAATGTGTTTTTCAGCCTGTTAATATAAGTTAACTAACAATGATACAGCGTCTTAGAATATCATCTATGAATATGCTTTGTTTACTTCAGAAAGAAGTGTCACAGAAGTATGTTGCTGTAATGACAACTCAGAGTTGTCACTATGAGAATCCTTATATTAAATTTATATCCAAAATGAAACCAGAAATACATCCTTGGTGCCAGAAGCATAGCCATCCAAGAGACATTTAATTTCTTTGATGTGTCTCACAATCTAAAAACAATTACAAATGCAGTACCTTGATGGTTGGTAACAAGAAATGTTATTTTATGTCTTTGATAGAATCTTTTGTTTTGTACCACAAGACAAACCCCACACAATGCTCATGTGAATTTACAAAAACAAGTTTTCATTTCACCATAGTGTGCAAAGGCCCATTACTTCTGCCCCACCGCAGAATATGAGCGCTCATGCAGGTCTAACAAAAGAATATTTTGCTAGTGTCAGTGTTGTAACGTTCTCATACAACATCATTAGTTATGGGATACACCAAACGACAGTTTAGTTATGGGATACACCAAACGACAGTTTCATTTGGGGCGCTGTGTCCTCTTCGAAACTCATTCCAATCCTCAGCAGAAATCATTTCCTTCTCATTCAGGCCTCAGTTTCCCATTTTCTTGCTGGAGTTCAGCTGAGCAGTGCTCTTAGGTCCTCCATAAGGTGCTCTCATGGGCTTGTTCACAATTCCCAGTGTGTCCCTGAATTCCTCTTTTGCAAACCTGGATCATCACTCTTACATGTCAATGTGACTAATGGTGTAACTGATCACAGGAGGAAAGCCCACCATGCTCAACATGCCTTGAGTCGTAAATCTGGGCCCTCCAGCCAGAGAGCGCTCTGCCTGGTAAAGCCTTTGTTCTGCAGCAACAAACCTTTCGTTAATAACAACACGAGACAGCTCATTTTGGCTGCTGCGTTTGTCATCTCTAACAGTTCAGTGATTTTTCTTCACATCAGCTTGTTTGCTCCTCAACGTGCTCACTTTTTTCCATTACTTGAAACTCTTCTTGAATATACTTTTAACGGCTGCTGTTGAAATGTCTTTATTTGTACCATTTACTGCTCCTTACAAATCTATATCTGTTCAGTGCTTTTTTTTTCTGTTTATGCTCATGCTTTCCAAGCATATTTAGCAATGCATTATTGGATATTTAACATTTAATTATATATTTTTTCATGACTTCTTTTTGCATTCCTTTAAAGAGTATTTTGACTATGTTCTGATTAGATGTCAAATAACCCATAGAACCCATAAGTCAGTTTGTCCAGTTATGTTCAATCTCTTTTCTCTTAATCTACAATATGCTGCACTTTAGACCAATTGAATTGCACTACTGTAGTACGACTGTTAAGAGCTAGTGTACGCTACCATAGTGAATATTAATATAGCACATTAGATACTCTTAACTTGAAGATGTTAACATAAGACATATATATATATATGAATGCAAGAACAAAAGCAGTACCTAGCTCACAATAGCCATATTATAGAAATACAATACACCCTCTTTACAAATAATTGAGCCATGAATATTTATTTTAAAATAAATCATGAAACAAGAATATCAAATGAGTCCTGAGATGATGTAAAAATTACCTTTGTAAAATGAATGGGCAAAACTCTGTTCAGGCATCAGCTTGGCAAGGAGTCCATGGTTCAGACTTGGATGAGGGATAGATGGGATGACCACAACTGTGGAGAGAATCATGGAGCCAGATTTGAGAAGGAAAGTGACTGTCTGTAATACAGTCTACACCAAAGACTCAGGATACATCTGTACTCCTGAAACAGCAAACAACACTAAAAAATACATCACTGAGGGAGGGAAAGGGTTTTAGGAGAAAGGAAGTAGGCAATATACTCACCAAGTAGAGTACTTTTAGCAATATACATGAAAAAATACACAGAGAAAACTAGAAAACTGGACCTAGAAGGTTCACTATAATAATGCTCATTATATATATGTATTACATATACATATATATTATATATATATATATATTATATGACACACACGTTTTAAAAGGACATCAGCCTGAATGTCAAACTCATATTTAATTGGCAGAATAAAATTAAAATACTAGTGTATAATGAAATAATATGCCGTGCAATGAGAAAATCCTGTGGCGAAATTGTGTTCTTTTGTCTCACAACAGCAGTCTAAAGAAAATGAGGTGTGTTACTCTTTTCAAGATGCCTTTGTTTGACCACAAATCTCTACTCATTTTTAAAACATCAGTTTACAAAGCATATGTGTTTACTTACTAAATAATTCCACTTATAAATTAATCCAGGAATACAAGAAGTAGCCATTGAGTTATCAAGGTTACAGTGCAAAACCAACAGGAAAATAATCTTGACATCAATACTTGGTAGAAATGCAAATGTTAGTTGTCACAAAGCATATACAGTTTTCAAGCATAGAAGGAAAGAACAATTGTTAGAACATGGTCCAAGAATGGATCTGTGTGAGAATTCTGAGTGCTGCTAAGAACCCTCCAAGAAAATAGGACAAGGGTCTTGTGACCTCAGAAAATAAGACAAGAGTCTTGTGACCTCATTTTCTTAAAAACACACACTTGTTCTTAGAATGTGTTTTTGTACTCTTCCCAGAAATAGAGGACAGGAGCAAAATTTACTTCTGATTGCTCATTATTGCTTGCTGCTGTTAGTCCTTTAAATGCCTCTATGGAAAACAATGTTTAGGCCATGTGTGGCTTATCCTTGTGATTGCATACAGCTTGAACTCAAGAGAACTTTACTCAGGTGACCTTTCCTTAACCCTTAGGCTATAAATTCTCTGAACCTACAAATAAAGTTGGATATTGCATGAGACTTCAGTGTGCCTCATTTCTCAGTTCCATTCTCCCAGACTCCACTGCCTCTAGAGTATTGACAGTCCACAGTAGCCCACATGATCCAGACTCACAGACTGCCTCAATAGCTGTTTCCTCAAAAATCTACATCCAGAAAAACTTCAAAATGACTAGCTAAGATGGTCCAGTCCCACAGACTGTTCCAGCCAGGACTTCAGTAAAGCCCTGAACTTTCCCACCCAAAGTTCAGCTTCTGACTACAAATTTCTCAGGACATTTAAATAGCTGAGAACAAAAAAAAAAAAAAAAGAAAAGAAAAGAAAAGAAAAAAATCTGGTCAAGAAATGTTACTATTAACTTGTGTAACCATTTTCCGATTCATATTTGGACCTCCAAACAGGTTTCCTACATCCCACATCAGGAAGAAGCAATTTTAAGAGATCTATGTCTCATTCCCAGAAGGTGGGGTGGGTGGTTTTTGTTTTGTTTTTATCATTTGATGGGTCATAGATGTTTGTTATAATTTAGGGGGATTGGTTACAAGTTGTTAAATGGTCTTGTTAAACAAGGATTAGGAGGTTAGACCCAGGGTTTTCTCTCTTTTTCTTTTCTCTATCCTTCTTTCTCTCCTATGTGTTTGTGTGTATGGGGGGGGTAGACTTGAAAAGACAAAAAAGGGGGATACAGACATGACACAGGAGTGTATAAACTTCTTACAACTTGTACAAAATTTAAAATGTTTGTTTGCATGTTATATAATTCATATGATATTTATATGTTGAATTAAATGTTCACTTAAGAGCAAGAAGAAAGAGGGGAGAGAGCAAAGAAGGGAAGGAGATAACTTTTTAAAGTTTAATTCTTTATTCATTTTGAAATTATATGGATATTTTTAAGTGCTGGCATTGAAAAGGTTTTTTTTTTTTTCTTTTTTCTTATACATATTTCAGAGGAGGGGAATTTGATAGATATGTCGTCCATGGATATTTTTCTCTCTGGTTTTATTTTATTTTTTAAACATTTATTTATTACTTCGCTATATCTCCATTGCCACCTCCTCCCTCTACCCCCTCCCTCTAACCCTCTCTGCCCCCTCCCACCCATCACCAGACTGATTTCCATAGTGGTTGTACAAGTTTGTACTCCCACCAGCAATGTGGGAGTGGGGAAGGAGATAATTTTTAAGATAGGCAGTAGAGATTAGTATTTTATCTTATTTTTTACCTTCAACAACTATATGAGCACCTCCTATTTTCATGTTTATAAAAGTTTCACAAGAAATGTGTTGAAAGGCAAATTAAATAATAGCATAAACAAATGATTTGCATTCATAAATAGGAAACAGTAACCCCAAAGCTGCACTGACACATGGGAGTAATAACAAATATATACAGACATACCCAGTACATTTGTGTGGAACTACAGTGTGCTGAATCACTATCTGTACCAAATCTGTAGATGTCTGAAATGTCTGTGAGTAAGTAGAGTTCAAACACACATGTAAGAGTGTTAGCAGGAAAGAGATAAATCCTGGTGAAATGCCGAGTAAGGGGAACCAACTACTAAATACCTGTACTTGTTGGTGAATTGATTTCTTGTCTGACGCTTCTACCCGCTTGGCTTCCAGCTCTCGCAGTCTCTCTCTGGGGCTCTAATATGTCCCGATACTTAGATACCATCAGGACAGAGATGAAGTAAACCACAGCCAGAGCTAAAAACTGTGCCTGCTTGCTATCATCCTGTGTAAAATGAAAAGGCAGTTTGACATTCAGAATTTTTAAGATATAAATTTGCAAAAGTATAAGCAAATATCGTCTTATTAGACATTAAACTTGGATTTAATAGCTGCCGGGAGGCCTAGGGAGATAGCTCAGTAGTTAAAAACACTTGCTGCTCTTACAGAGGACTGAAGGTCAGGTCCTAGCACCCACTTTGGGTGGTTCATAACGATCTAAAACTCCACTTTCAGGTGATCTGACATCCTCTTCTGGCTGCTTTGGCCACTAAACATACTTATTTAAACCATAAATAAAAACAAAATAAACATTTGGGGCCAGCCCAGATGGTTAAGGGGATAAGGTCGCCTGCATTTGATTATCTAGGCACCCACATGGTAGAAGAAGGCTCCCTGGCATTGGCATCTGATCTTCACCCTTGCACTGTGGCAAGTGAACATGTGTAATGGTACTGTGTGCAAAGAACACACACACACACACACACACACACACACACACACACACACAAACACAAATGTAATTTCAGAGAAAATTAAGAGCTGATAACTCTAAATTGTTATTTACTAAGTAAATAGTATTTCACATAGTAAATTTTGTGTACAGGAATACACAAAATGCCTACAATGTTTCAAAGCTATCTCTAATCTCCCTGAGACACCTCATCTGCACCGCCAGCTTTGGAATTACAGATGTGCAGCGCGAAGCCTGGCTTCTATGTAGGTGCTGGGGATCTGAATTCAGGTCCTCATGCTTCTGCAGCAGGCACTTTACCCAGTGAGCCAATTTCTCAGCCCTGTACACGTACATATCATTTTTCGAAAGTAAACTACCAACAAACCTTTACAGAAAACTAAGGCTCAGCCTTTACCATGGAAGTCTGTAATATATCCCGGCACCTGGACATTTGGCGCTGATAGCAAGTCTTTACCAATTTGACACTGTTTAACACAAATGACAGTGAAAGTTGTTTCTTGCTCTTGTTGCTGCTGCTGTTTGACGTTTGTTTGTTTGTTTTAAGGAAACCAGCAGATATATTACTTACCACATCTCGAAACACAACAGCACGAAGGCGATTGATATCGACATCCTGAAGAAGTCTATCAGGATCCTTGACAGGAGAAAGGTTACCTGGAACATGTTCTAAGGGGGTCTTGAGAAAAGAAGAGAATTTTTAAGAAATACCATATTCTAAAGAATTATTTAGAAGCATCCTTTATAGTGTTTTCTACCTTGGGCCGAGCTTCCCACATCATTTCCTGTCTCCTTGTTGAACTAGAAATGACTAAAACTCTGGGACAGGCCTTACGTTCTCTTCTCCCCTGCTTCTCATGCTTTCTCTTCTAGAAGAGAAAGGGTGTTCTTAAGGCTATCAACACAGGTGCCTCTGTGGCTTCATAAAAGCAGGAAAGGTGTATAAGAAAGCAAATGATCTTGTCTTTCAGAAGAACTGTTTACAAGCCTGTTATCGGGCTTAATGTTTGTTAGTAAAATTTCTACTTAATAAATGCATTTGATTCTCTTTATCCATCATGAATATTTAAATGATATTAAAATATTACTATATAGCATTACACAATTACATATGTAGTCACCTCATGATCCATTTTTAAAAGTAAGCTCTAAAACTAACTTAGTCATAGCTCACTGTAGTTGGCAGAAATTAGAGAATATACCATTGAAATGTTTTTCTATAGTTGAATTAACAAAAATCTAAGGATTTTAGGTAATATATTCATAACATAAATTAGCGAATGCCCCACGTTACTTTGTCTCACTCTAGTCTTTTTTTGGTCATTCAATGTGCTAAGAATTGTTTGGATTATATCTGACAATGCATGCATATAAACTGTAAATGCAAAATTTTGCACATAACAGGAATGTGCTTATTGTCCAACTCCTACTCCTATACAGATGTCATTGTGGTGTTTCACTCCTAAAGGAGGCTATGGAGCTCCTGTGGAACATGGCACAGGAAAAGATCAATACGTGAAGGCCGAAGGTACACGGTTCACCTCACCCCACAAACCACTCTGCCCTTTAATACATATATTTGTAAATGGCTTCATATAAAATCATCAAGTTTCTCCATTCTATGTGAATTTGTAACTGCACCGAAGTTCAACTAGATTATCTAAATAATAGCCTAATACTTTTAGCATGGGATAACTATGAAAAGTTGCATAATTTATAGAATAGAAAATTCTACAGCTCATATAGAACAATTAGAAATACTTTAATATGTACCATTTCACTTTTTACAAATATTCCTCTAATCTTATTTGGCCTTGTAAAGGCTATGTGGAGACAGGTTTTAATTAATGCTTCTGTGTTTACACAGTGTGAAAATGAGGCTCCAGAAGATACACCACACATGCACGTGTTTCCACATTAGTGCCAGAAGGCCCTTCTGCTAGAGTAAAAGGCAGCCATGGCTTACTGCCTAAAGTGCCAGGTTTGAAACGCATGAACAAAATATCCATCACTCATCTTTATTCTCTGTGCTGAATGTGCTTTGCTAACACGTCAAACTTTTGCCTAATACTCCAGTATCACCACTTCCTCACTTTTCATTGCTAAACCTCTCACTAGAGACACATCCGCTAACTCAACTGAGTGCCGCAAGCTTCTGTCTCATTGGGTATGCCGCGCATACTGCTAGAAGAACCACACTTGGTTTGAGGTTCCGGAAAACTGCCTGTCACCCAAGACCGAAGCCTCTCCCAAGCAGAGGCTTAGTCACACGTCTCCTAAGTAGTAAGAGAAGCGAGGGGCATCAGCAGCTCCTGAATGTTCACCTCACCCTAGGAACTTCTATGTAGTTTAATACATTATTTTTGCATTTTAACTAAACAAACATCATGGAAGTTAAGATTCTTATTCACTTTAAAATACTGGGTATCTGAGACAAAAAGGGACACAGAAACTTGTCTCAGCATCCTCTGCTCTAAGTGGCAGAAGTCAGAATATCCTCAGAAACATTTCTTCACAACTTACAGAACTCCCAGCACTCTGAAGGCACAGAGACGTACAGTCTGTGGTCACTACCCACTAGTAACTAGCCCTTTAATATGTCCATGCACTGAATATGAGCCACATCGCTGACACATCAATACTTAAATTCCCAAGCACTGCAGTTCACGGTGGAGTCTTGTCAGCAGTAAAATAATATGTGGGTCATATTATCTCAAGAATGTTTCCCTGAAATCAGCAAGCAAGAAAAGAGGCTGCGACACTGTAAATAACCAACGGACTTTATGCATGTGCAGTTGAGTTAGCAGAAACTATGGCACTACGGATGGATGGATCTTAGAAAACCAACTAAGCTTCTATGTTATGTCTTCAGTTGTCAAGTAAAACATTACTGTGTCTATGATGAAGATTTAATTACAAGTGCAGTGAGGGCTACAGACATGCCAGTTCTACTGAAACCATCCCAGGAGCTGTCTCTAGACTAGGGCGAGGTAAAGGTGTCAGAACATTTGTCCTGGGAAAGCAGCTTCTTAGATGACCCACATGAAATGAATATAAGACAGGTAAAAATAAGGAAAAGTACTTCGAGATAGGGAAGTTATACAGTCCAGTCTCTGCATGAGCTGAATGAGCTCTTCTGCATGCATGAAAGGTCACAATCATGAAGAGGTGCACACACAAGCAACAGCAGTCACACAAATCTTCAAAGTCATGGAGCTGCACATAATATCATATGTCAGTTAAACACAACAAGAGAGATAATTTGAAATTAAAATTGCCAGCAAATTCCAAACTATTATATACCATTCATTCATTTGATGGGTAATCAATAGCTAGTCTTTCACCCAAAGTTCATCCATTTAAAAAAGTACTTTGCTCATAGGCTGATCTCTGACAATAGATTTAACTGTTTAAAGCAGAAATACCTAAAATCTCCAGTCTTATGTGCAAATGTAATTCTTAAAAACCCTATCAGTAGAAATTACTAGTATCTTCTCCATTAATACACAATGAAATCTTAAAAAGGTAGCTAACCTTGCAGAGAAGCCAGCCCCAGAGCCCCAAGCCTATGTCATTTTACAGAGCATGCTGCATTATTCCCACAACTGAAAAAGGACTGCATGTCCAAGAGGAAATGGCTGTTTACCTTGGATGCTGCTGTGGCAGTCATATTTTGGGGTGCTTCCTGAGGTTTGCTGCTTCCATGGGAAGATTTGTTTCCCCTGTCTCTCTGTCTCTGCCGACATTCTAAACAGTTTCTCACAGCTACACAACAAACTAAAAAACCAGAAAATATTAACATATATTGTTGACATGGCTATATAGAAAAATGTTTTTTAATTTATTTTTCTGTATGTTTCCTTTTCTGCCATCAATTATTATTTTTAAAATTACTTAGATAAATTTTAAATTGTGAAGTACAACAATGATGATACAATACACACAGAATATATATTAACTAAAATACTCATGTGCTCCCAGTCAGAAGAAAAAGATCACGAGAGCCTTTCAAACTCCCAAAATTTGTCTTCCTAATCCCACAATCCTCCACCAGTTACTGCTACAAATGTTCTGTATCAATTAAAGTTTTAGCAAGTTCAAATGCCTATGGGAGAGGGAGATGGTTCTGTGGTAAGAGCATTTGTTGTACAGGCATGGGGACCTAAGGTCAAATCCCTTGCACCCATATCAAAAGCTACATAAGGTCACTCCTACTTGTAATATGAGAGGACAGCTCAGCTCCAAGTTCAGAAGATACTACTTCTCCAAGGAACGAAGTGGAGAAAGACAGTAAAGGGTATAGAAATCATCCTTTTGACCTCCACACGTGCATGCACCAGCAGGCATACCCACACATGTGTACACGTAAGCTATACATATACACAATCACACATGCACACACTAATTCATATCAGTCTTTAAAAGGTGTAATACTACTAATAAAATCTCTGCCCTTGCTTCACCTACCCTGGTGGTCCTAACCTTCCCATTTCTGGCATCGTCCACCCTCTAGGTAATAAGAGCTATCTTCACAGCAGGGGAGTCTACACTCCTTACCAGTAGCACTTAGTCATTATTTTAGGAAGCACACAAATTTTGGGCCACCGTGTCTCTCACTTCGCCTCTGCCTTCCTTTAGTAACCCTGGCCATGAGACTCTTCTATTCTAGGTAAAGGCCCAGTTGTGCCCTGCATCCTTAGTTGGTCGCCTGTCGAGGACACAAACATGGTTGAGAGGGGGATCTGCATTAAAATCCTTTCAATGGTAAGCACCAGTCTCTCTGATTTCTAAAGAATTCTAAATATGTTTGACTATATTTGAAGCAATAAATAATGACTCTGTGCAATCTCCAATGTGAAGATACAAGTTTTAAAAACCGGGCACTCCTGAGGATTACTAGACAGTTACCAGGCTGCAGAATCAGCACCTGAATCAAGGTGCTCTGCACCTCAGAGCTGCTCAGGTTTTCCGCACAGCACCGTGTGCACCACTGCCTTTGTGCACTCACCTAGCCGCAGGCACTGTCTCATCAGCCCTCCAGACGACATGTTTTTCTCAGCCTCAATCTCACTAAAATTTAGAGAGCTGGCAAACACCAAGACATCAACCATAGCCATGAGTCGGCTGAGAAACGTCACTGCTGTCTCCGCTGACATGCCTTGGGTCACTTCAATGTTTTCTAGCTCCGTCTTTAAAGAAAGGAGAATTAACCTTGCTTAAAACTGGGAAACAAGGTATGTGACATATACTACAGGAGAATAGATATTTAGCAAGCTTAGAGAAGAGCATAAAAAATAAATTGATACTGCCTATCACAGACCTTGCCAATTTTTTTCCCTACCCACTGTTCTTAAATAAAGTGTGCATTTTAAAATTAGTATTAGTTTAATAAAACTGTATCAGCTGAAAAGATTTCATATAATTTCACAAAGATATTTGGAGTAAGCCACACAACTTCTTATTCTAGTTTCAGCATAAAAAAATATAAAATTGGCCTTTCTCTCCTACAATTTTCACTTACAAATAATGTGTTTTTCTTTTACAGATATAATGAATAATGGGTATGAAACACAGCAATTTTCTTTGCTATCAAATGAGATGAATGTCAAGCTAGAATCCATACTAACGACTTCTCTATTTTAGAATAATGAACTGAAACATTAAGGGTTCCATAAAAACTAAGGTCAAAATGACCAGAAGGATCACTCTTTTAGACACTAACTCATAAGCTGTGAATCCCTAGCTATAGGAGAAGGAAGAAGCATTGTTAAACTGGAAGGTAGACTCTCACTAAAATATCCTCTGTGATAAATTTTCATCTCCTGCTTTCGGAGGGAATATTACATTAAATTCTGTTTCTTAGAATGTGTAACTCCGTAAGTTACGAGCAAAGGCAACATTTCCTCATTTTTCATCCTGTACTAACACTATAATGGTTTTGATTATTTTATAACTAGAATTAATTTTCTTAGTGCCAGAAAGAATGGAGATAATGTGTAAATAAACATGCTGTTCAAAGTCTCTGAAAATGGGCACACTATCCACACAGTAAAGTCAAGCAAATGGAACCAATTCCTGTTCATGCTAACTCCTACTGTCCTTGGAAATACAGGCTGCATTTGTGACTGTGCTTTGTTCCTGACACAGCATCAAATTTAAACAACTGTGACCACAGCTTAACAGTTATAAGATGATTCATTGTAAATCTGATTTCAATTGTTCTAAGATGAAACACTGGCTATTGCTTAGATCATTCAAACATTCTTAACAACTTTTCAATATATTAGAATTTAGTATTTCTGTAGACATGCTCTTAAATTCATCAATGAGAGCCCTAACTTACTATATTAGTTATTTTTCCATAGGCATCCTATGACAAAGCTTACTTCGTGTAATTTTCACTAAATCTTAATATATATCTCATCTAATTCCTGTAATTGGAATTTAAATGTGATTGCACATAGGACTCCATTAACACTGTTTTCATTATATTTTATTTATTTTGTGAATAAAAATAATTTATCAATATATTAGAACATAATCCTCTTAATGGATTTTTAAAATACACAAAGAAATGCCTAATTAAAAGATGATATGAAAACTCAAAATATAACCAAGTGAAAAACTTTCTAAGCAAAAATAAAATTTAAAAGTAAAAAAATTAAAATTACTGCAAAAGTAATACTAACCTTAGAACCCTGGACATGCATTAGACAAAACAGACAACAGACCAAAAAAGTACAAGAAAAAGGAAATTATTAAAATTAAATGAAAATACATGTAAAATTGAAACACAAAATAATATTTTAAAATTATATTTGATTATTTTATTAAAAACAAATTCTCAGAATAGATTTTCATTTTATAAAGTACATGATTATGATTAAGATTAAATATGAAACACTTAAATTTATTTTTGTTTGAATAACTGCCCCCAAACATACACATGTAAGAACAGCAAATATAGGAGAAAGAATGCAAACTCTACTTTATAAAACATGTATCTTTTCCTGGAGGATCATTAATGAGACATTTTAATTAGTGAATATAGAATGCCCCTGTTCAAACCCTAACTCAATATTGACTTTAGCAGAGATGACTTGGGGAAATCAATTATTACTTACACCAACCATACAGACTTTTCTATGAGAAAGTAATATTATAATTTGTTTCTTCAAATATTCAGAATCCTTTCTCTACAAATGTAAAATATTTATGTCATTACAACTTAAAAGTCACTCTCTGTGTCAGAAAATAACTCACTGATTCACTATGTGAGCCTTACAATAACTTAATGCTAAGAGTTTCAGAATTTTGCTAAGAATCTTATCCATATAATAAAAACAGTATAACTATTTTTCATAATAATTACAAAATTCCAATTCTCAGAGTTTTCACAACAAATAAATATGAATATAAATTTGAAAATATACTATTTTCATGATATATTCACTGGAAAGATATACCATTGTTATGAGATAAACAATATCAAAACCAAAAGTCTCATATTTTCCAACACTATATACTGTTAATAAATGACTACAATTAAGATCTTCATCATGCTTGGCATAAAAGAAAAAGTTTCTTTCCTTTTTTATGATAATACAATTATTTGAAGAACCAGAAATGTCAGTTTCTATTATTTTCCTGGGACAGAGAAAATTAAACCAAATTTGACACTGTGCTCTACATGGGTGACCAAAATGGTCAACTTAAAATCTTGAATGAGCATAGATGCGGAAACTTCCTTGTGATTTGGTGAGGAATCACTTGGATGTATACCCAGAAGTGGTATGGCTGGGTCTTGAGGCAGAGCTATTCCAAGTTTTCTAAGATATCGCCAGAAAGCTTCCTCATCTGTGTTCATAGCAGCCTTATTTGTAATAGCTAGAAACTGGAAACAACCCAGATGTCCCTCAACCGAAGAATGAATTAAAAATTGTGGCACATCTACACAATGGAATACTACTCAGCTATCAGAAACAATGAAATTATGCAATTTGCAGCCAAATGGATGGAACTAGAAAAGCTCATCCTGAGTGAGCTAACCCAGACGCAGAAGGATGCACATGGCATCTATTTACTTCTAGTCGGATTTTATCCATATAGTATAGGATAACTATACTACAACTAATGCACCAAAGGGAACATGGACATAGACTTTGTTACCTGTCAATGAGACACTTTGCCCTAATGGTGCTGCCTTGTAGGCCCCCAGTGTATGAGGAGGCTCTTGGCCCTCATATGACTGCTGAACTGGGGCGGGGGACTCTTATGTAGGGACACTCCACTCCAGAGGAGTGGGATGGAGGGTTGGGGGTAGAGGGTGGGAGGGCGGGACTAGGAGGGAAAAGAGGACACTATGATGGAGATGTAACCTGAAGCATTAAATAAATACATTTATTTAAAAATGAAATTTTATAGTAATCTGATGCCTTTCAATAAAATAAATTCTGCAAGTTTTAAAAAAATATTGAATGAGTACAACAAAACATGAAGGAATGTATGATTCCCAGTGTTCTTCGCTTCTTTTCCATGTTTCCCTCCAGTTCTCTGCCTTCATTCATAACTAACCTGAGCAATGCAGTAGGAAATAACTGAACAATTAAACTGACTAATACTGGAAAACTTAACTCAAATATGCAACAAAATAATATCCCTTTCACAAAGCAAACACTGATTAAACTACACAGTAAGTGATTCAAATTTATTTATCTATTTATCTATCTACTTATTTATTTATTTAATTATATTCATTCATTCACTCACTCATTCATTTATTCATAGACTGATAGTCTATGAAGCCCTGCTGGTCTGGAAGTCTCTACATAGGTCAGGGTGGTCTCAAGTCCACAAAGAACTCTAGTGAGACCTGCTTTTACTTCTCCAGTGCTGGGATTGAAGGTATCCACCACTATGCCAGCCAAGTGTCTTAATGTCATCCTGAATATAAAAGTTTAAACTACTGATTTATTTTTATTTGAAAACTTTTTGTGATTTATATACAATAACATACAGTTTTAAATACAGGTATCTAAAATCACAATACAAGAATTTTTTTATTGCGTACTATAATATATGCAATGCACATCTCTAGTCTCCTTAGAGTCTGTATTAAGCCATTTCCTTATAGGTAAGGCTAATCTAAAGAGTTTGAAACTTTCTTCCAGAACAATGGCACTGTTAAGATCAATTCAGAAATTGTATTACTACTACACACAGACTTCTATGCCCATTTATGGTTTCAGGGAAGAAATGGACCATTTCAAATGGCCAGTCCCCTAGAAATAGCAAACAAAAATATTCTGTTATTTGAATATCTTGCTATCAAAATGGATTATATATAATAACTTAATTATCCCAAACATCCTAAATGTTAGAGTTTTATAAACAAAAGCTTTTAAAATAAACTGGGAGGACCATTCCATCAGACAAATATGTAAAGAGAGGAGTTAATTCAAGAAGGAATTTAAGAAAGTTCTGAGAGGCTTCCCCACATAGTACACGTCACATCTATTACAAACTTGATTTCTCATACGCTTTCTGTGCGATAAAGGAAAATAATTCCTTTAGCCAATGAAAGTAAGGTTGAGGCCACACCCAGGAAAAGATACAGCACAGACTGAAAGACAGATCAATCTCAAACTGAGCTGTACACCATTTCCATTTAATCCAACCCCCATGATAAGTCATATCTGAGTTTCACTGAGACATAGTCTGTGTTTTAACTGCTGCCCATCAACAGAGTGCAGCGCTTATGTTGAGAAATGACAAAGGCTTACTTCTGGGTTAAACTTTAGGTTGTTACTTTTAAATTAGGAGACTACAAAAACGACTTCACACTCTACTTACCTTTTTAAAGTTGCACATTTTATATCTGTGCATTTAAAATGTCTAATGATAAAAATAGTAAAAAAAAGTATGTATCTTCTCAGAGATAACTATGTTTGCTAAAAGTGTTATATTTAATAGTCAATGAGTCGATTTCATGTTTCTATTTCATAAAAAGAATGAGTTTACCTAACTTTTGACTGGTCCATAGTAATAAGGTTTCATGCATATCCTTGAATCACTCTGTATTTTAGGTACAGCGTATATAATGCCAGAGTCTCATTCCATGCAGCTCTTAGGACCAGCCTAGTCCTCTCCCAGTCTCCCGGCTGCGCAGTTGAGTGGATGAGAGGCACAGCAGAGAGCTGTGAAACCTAAGCTATTTCCTCTCTGGCTCCACAAAGAAGAGCTTGTCACCTCCTACTGTCTGAGCCACCAGGACTCTCAGGTACTTAAAAAACAAGGAAGGCTTCAGAGAGGTGAAAATCTGAAGAACCCATATGTGACAATAAGTCCTCACTACCCTCCAGTGTCCTAAGCAGTGTCAATCACGGGTTGGTGCTTCCCGAATCTGAGTGGACACTGATGATCTCAATCAGCAGCCCGCCCACCCTTTGGTGAGTCAGGGCACCCCTAAAGTCTCCTCCTTCTCACCTGTCCCACAGTCCTCTGAGTTTTCAGATGAAAACCTCGTATTTTCAGGGGGAGTTTTATTCTTTATTCAGGCCGCTCCTTCCTTTTTTCCACTACATTGAAACTTTAGCAAGAACACTGAAACAATCCAGTAACACTAAAAAATACTTAATAACCTTTACATTTCCCCATTATATATAAGGCCTGAGAACAAATTTAGATTTTTTAAAAAAAGAAATTATTGCAAAAACAAATAAATATAGATAGATATAGATAGATGATAGATAGATAGATAGATGATAGATACAGACAGATAGATAGATGATAGATAGATAGATGATAGATAGATAGATGATAGATAGATAGATAGATAGATGATAGATAGATAAACAGATGATAGGTAGATGATAAATAGATAGAAGATAGACAGACAGATAGATGATAGATAGACAGAGATAGATAGATAGTTGATAGATAGATGATAGAGAGATAGATATAGATAATAGATAGATAATAGATAGATAGAAGGATAGATGATAGATAGATATAGATGACAGATAGATAGATAGATAGATGATAGATAGATGATGGATGATAGATGATAGATAGATGGATAAATCAAGTGTGTTGTGCAACCAAGCATAGGCATAGTAAGTTAATGGGCCAATTGACACGAATACAGAGACAAAAACAACAAAAATTTCTGCAATAAAATTAACTTCCAACTCTGCTAAGAAAAACTAAATAACAGGCAATTTAAAATTCCAAACTACAGTGGTCCAAACTGTATATGTAAATAAATGTTCTTGGGAGTCAAATTTAAAGTGTCAGTATTTTCCCTGTGCATTCATTAATTTAAAAATAAACTAAAGTGAGTGTCAAGGTGGTATATGTAACAGGTTTATGAGTTATTACATTTATTCAACACTTTATTAATAGAAATATTTGACACTAAAATTTGGAAAATCTTTAGAAATGTGGATGTTTTAAACCTCTGAAAATTTTAATAACTTATTACTAAGCTACTTTACAGAATGCAGACTTTTGTTCTGCACAAAATTATAAAAAATTCAATATTTATATTAGAGTAAATACAGTCTCTTAAAATTTCCTGACAAATGATAACTTATGATGCTACACATAAAGTACTGCATTTAAACGTCTTTGATATATCAGAAAGGAAGCAACCTCTCTGTCTTAATATAAGAATGCCGTTTACCAGAATTTAGTGTGCATCACTAGAAGGAAGCGGAGACCAGAAAGAAGAAGTGACACACAAACACGAGGCACTGGCACTCTTTGGCTATCATCAGCCCCTGCTGTTGCTGCTCCCAGACCACTTCCTCAACTTAGTTGCTAAGCAGCTCCTCAGGACCCCAATGCTCACCTGTCCTTCTGCACTGTCCCAAGCGGGCCTGCTGGCCTCAAACTTGCAGGCCAGCTTCATTCGGCACACCAGTAGATGTGCCTAGGGAAAGTACATGACTGACAGTCTATTCATTGCAGGCACTATTTTATACTTCAGTGCTGTTCCAATGGATAGAGTAAGAAGACGAGCCATTACTCTAATGGGAAAATCACATAACTGATGAAATAAAGTCTGGAACCAATCTGGAAGCATTGCCTCACTAATAGATGTATTAATGGTATGAAAAGGTGTGTTCCGAGGCTTAAAAATGGGTGTCTTACAAGAAGCAGCAAGACAGGCTGCTTCTATGGCAAGTGGAGTTCTACGTTCTTTCCCATCTAATCAAGTTAGACCTAAGTGGGGTCATTTTCACATAAGTCAAAATGGTTTTTAATTGTGACCCAAGACCCACGAATGCTAGACAGGAGAACTGCTACTCAACTACAGACACCCTATCCCTGAACTAAAGATATATGTTTGTGTGTGTGTGTGTGTGTGTGTGTGTATAAGATAAAAATTACATATAATTTAATACTGTTCTGTTGTATTTTTAAAGGACATACAGAAGCAACATTAAATGCTTTCCAAATAGATAATATTAGTATTTTTAAGCATTTTATAAAGAAAGAGATATAGATATTTTAAATGGAAAACTGGTAAATGAAGTCAGCCTATGTTACAAATGATTTTAACAGCTTACTACTATATGAGATTTAAAGATACATACAACAAAACATAAAAAAATATTTATAGTTGTAGTTCTTCCAGATTTCACCAAAAATACCTAAGTAATACTCTAATAAATATACACAGGAAGATCCAAATACTGGTAAATAAAAAACACCCAGTACCTGTAGAAGAAACTGTTAAAAATCTGCCTGTTCCCTGTATCTGAAAGACTGGAATGTTCAACTGATGTCATTAGAAAATATAACCACTAGGTGGAGGTAGAGAACTTACAGTTGGTGATGTTGCTGCGGAGAGCAAAGGTAAAATTCCTCCACAGGCAATGATGATGTTGTCTACCATTTGGGAAATGAGGTGAATTGTGTTATGTACAAAAATAATGTTCTCATTGCTGTTGACAAAATCCATTACAGACTTTGTAGAATGGCTGAAACAAACAAACAAAAAAATCCACCATTATTTCCTTTGTGTAACTGTAAGAGGTTTACATACTTTATTCAAAATAAAATTTTAAAAGTGAAAACAATTACAAAATAAAGAAGTGCTAGACAAATTTAAAATGGAATTATCAGAAAAAATCCAACTCACAATTCAGACATTTTATCAACATATAATTATTTCTGCAAGGTTTTATTTTTGTGTTTGTGTGAGTCCATGTGTATTAAATGTAACATTCTTGTTCTTTCTAGATTTTTATAAGAATGGGCATCACTACTCCAAGGTTGGCCTACAACTCACTACACAGGTAGCCCATGATAGTACTCTTCTATTTTACCTTTCCGATTTAATAACAGATTCAGAGACATCTGAGTGGCTGTGTGAATCTAAACTAGTTTGGTTGCATCCTGCAGAGAGGACGTTCCAACCGTGGGTGGGCCCGCCTTTACCACCAGGGGGCATCACTGCAGGGAACCTGCACAAGTTCAACAGTTATCGCCGCGAATGAAAGGAAGACCTCAGGGTAGGTCGCCAGCAGGGTTCGCCATACTAATGTGCAATGGAGATGCCAAAGAAATACACTGCTTTATTGTAGTTAGATGTTTTCCTCTATCCTAAAAAATAATCTTTTAAAAAAATTTTTATACAATCATGTTTGGAAACCCTCATGAGTATCAGCAAAGGAAGCAAGGACACAGGGTTTGTTGTTGGAAGGAAAACTGGGCCAATCACCTTTTTCATCCCACACATGGACATTCCTATCAGCACTCCTGCCTTCCCCGTTCCTTATTTTCCTTACTCATCTAAAGGTGCGTATCATCCAACAACATTAGCAATGAATCTATGCTTAGCTTACGAACAGAGCGAGCAAACCAAACATAAGCATTCCCTTGGCAGACATACTGACAGCGTCCCATGAGACACTCCAGGCGCTGGCCTCACTAGTTACTGGGTGACCCATCAGTACCGATCTACACCCCTGAGTCACTGAAAACCCGCCTCTTTTTGGAGGATGCTTTACAAATGCATGTACAACCTGAAAGACAGTATAGGAGAAATGTCCTATACTGTTTTAAGGGGCTTCAATCAAGAGAAAAAATATTGGTGAAAAGAAGAAAAGAAAAAATAGAGTAAGAAGAAGGAAAAGAGTGAGAAGGTGGAGGGAGAAAGGCGGGGCTGCCTTTCAGCACAGACAGCACTGAGTGGCTGCCCTTAACCCTAAAGGAGAGCAAGGAGAGGTAGAGGGAAGCTTCAGCCTTGGGGTGCGACAGACCGATTAAATCTCTGAAGATGAGGTGGGTATTTTGTGGCTTGCAGCTGTCAACTTCCAAAATTTACACACATGCACTTGTGAATGACACAAATCTTGATTGAGAAATGTGCTGTACTGAAGAGCAAAAAAGCAACCCACTTAATTCAGAGATTTAAAGCAACATCACTAACCACTTACATATAAAGGTCCTAATGACATACATGTTACAGGCTTCTTCAACATTTTGAGTGGTAGTAAATGTTATTACATTGTTACTAAACAATAATGTAGCTCACAGTATTGACGTTAACAAGAGAAGATGCAATTGCAGAGGTATAAACCAAAACTGATCTTTCTTTTTTGTGTAGAGCAAGTAATTCCAGATTTTAAAATTCTGCTTTAACTCTCTTAAGATTGTTGAATAACTAGAGATATGTGCTCTAGAAGTCATAAAAAAGTATACTTTCTATAAATACTAGTCTATCAGAAATTTAAACATTTAATTTCTTAAACAAATTTGTATATTTTATTTGATGACATAAATAATTTATTTAGTTGATATAGTAAATAAAAATATTATTTTCTTAGGCTGGAGAGTTAGCTTAGGGGTAAAGAGCACTTTCTGTTTTTCAAAGCTCCTGGGTTCAATTCCCAACCTCCACATAGTAGCTCACAATCATCTGTAACTCCAGCTCCAGGAGATCCATCACCTTCCTCTGACCTCAGCAGGTACCATGCCATGAACATGGTGCACAGATATACGTACAAAGCAAAACACCCATACATGTAAAATAATTTTTAATATACCCATTTTTTCTTAACTGGAGGTCATCAAAACATAGAAAAGAAACAGTTGTACCTTCTCCACACATGCACATCAGTCTCTAACGCAAACAGCAGGTCTGTGAGAAGCCGCTGGTGCATTGGAGACCACTTAAACTCGGGAATCCGGAACATGGTAGTCCGGGGGCCAGGGCTGAACTGGCGCCGCTGTTCCTCAGTCATCGGCATTCCTCGAAATCCTAAATCAACTCTGAGATCTCGGTCTTGTTGGGTGACAGACCGGCCCTGAACAGCCTAAACAAAGAGAAGGTTAACTTTTGTGAAGCACAAAAGAAATATGAGCTTCAAAAACCAGTGTGCATAACAGAGGAACATTACACATGACTTCAGCAGGTCAGTGCCTTTCAAACCCCTGCCCAGAAACGCTCCGCATCTGAGGTCTGCTGGGGGACTTCTCTTTTGATGCAGCAGAATCTAGACAAGGTCATCAAAAGACAACACTAAAGCGCTCACTAAAAACCAGATCCCTGTTCCCTAGTCACAGGTTCTTTACACTACTAAAGGATGCCCTTCATGAAGAAAGTGTGCATGCAATGGGGACAGTGGAGAAGTGTCACCAGTTATTTATAACTAAAAACATACAGTCCGAAGAAATATTACTGGAGGGGATTCAAATCAACTTCAAAGTGTGTTTCATTCACAACACTCCAAGAAAAAATAAACACACTGTATGATGTAAGAAAAGAAGCTAGAAAAATGCTTGTGCTCAATGAAAACCAGGCATGCTTCATGATTACTGTGCCCAGGAAGTGATGATCTGTCTTCCTTTATCTGAAATCTGTACCTTACTCAATAATTCCTCTGCCTGCCAACTATCCACTGAAGTATAGGTGCCACCTAAATGGAGATTGGTGATTAACAAACAAAAAAATAAACAAACCTTTCCCACATACAGAATATATCATCCAGTATTCTTACTGGAGTGCAAAGACAATAGTAAGACACAGCTTATTCTAATACAGGAGGAATGAAAACATAAACTTACCTTCAATGGGATGAAAAAAAAGGAGAAAGTCCATAGCATTAACAAAATTCCAATCCTTAAGTGTCAATCTCATTAAGTCTTAACCATAAGGTAACAGCTTAGTCCAAAAATTAAGTAGTCTCACCTCACATTTGCCTCAGAAGACACAGTGTTTTCAGCTTCACTACCAACAAACTGGCCCAGCCGCAGCACTAACATTTGCTAACCACCAGGCCTATGCAACTTCCTTCTTAAAAAATAACAAATTCTATTCCTGTGTTTGTAAAGAAAACTCTCATTGGTAATAATACCAAAATTTCTCAGCCATATTACCTATCTCACAGGGGCGTTGTGAGGACTGAATCTGAAAAATCTCGAACAGTGCCTGGAGCACAGTAGGCATTTGATAGCTAACAGTCCCTTAACCTGTTACTTGTGCATCTGTTCAGGCTCGTGCAACTCCTCTCTTCTATAATCCCCAGAACAGGGCTGACCTGGAGCACACGGCTAGAACGAAGACCTCAAGCACAAAGGTGTAAATGTACTCAGTCATGAACAGTAAGCATGAATGATCGGTCATACTTTATAATTTACTACAATGTCTTTTATGACAGGAGCACCTTAGGTCACAAGTTGAGGAAAATTAGAGAAACATGGCAGAATTGGGACTATAGTTCAGATCACTTGAATTTCATATGCATATGACACATCGCACAGTTCTGTACGTTACGCACTACATGGATTAAAGTGCAGTATCATTCTAAGAAATCACTCTGCAGCTAACAGCTCAGTGCCTATATGATACTTCTGTTTGTTTCCTTCTAGGGTTCCCATGGGATGGCTTACTTGTGTTGTAGCGGTGGTCTGGATTTTTCGGATTTCCTTTCCTGATTCTTTGCCATCATCCGATCGCTCAGTGTCTGAAATTACACTTCCGGCATCAATATTTGGTACAATTTTGCTACTGGAAGACTCTGTTTCTAGAGTTGTAGCAGCCACTTCAGCATAGTCTAAGCCTTTAGATGATGGCACTAACTCTCTTTCCGAGACACTGCTCACTCCATCGGAAGTCGTATGAATTCTGAAGTCTTTCTCTTCCATTATGCTTGATGTGCAAGTCAAGTCTACACTCGCAGTCATGTGAGCAAGCAATCCAAGATCATCACTGACACCAAGATGTACTTGGGTGTCTTGAATATTTGGGATGACGTGATTGCTAGAAAGCTCTGGGAGCAGTTTCTCTTCCTGCTTGGGTATTTTATCAAAGAGGAAGGATGTGCTGCTGTTTGGAAGCTCCTCCTTCTCATCTGCCAGTGTGATCAAGGGCCCGTTGTCCTTGTCTTCGCTTTTCTTAATGATGCCCACACTCCCATGCACATTGTTCTGGAGCTTCTCGACAGCAGCGCTGTACACATTGTCCAACAGGGACTCCACTTCCACGAGGGCGCCGTTCTCTCCGCCCACCAAGGTCTCAGGTGATAAATCCATATCATCAAGCTTTACTTCCGTCGCTTCTACTTTCTCAGCTTTGATGTCAACTAGAAGATCGTGCACTTCCACGTGCACTCCACTGCCAGGCCTGCCTGAACTCCCGAGGATATCGTCCGACACTTTGGCTGGCATGAGCAGGTCTCGTGTGTCTGTGCTAACTGGGTAGTCCGTCTCACTCTCTGGGCTCTGGCTTTGGGAAAGGTCTTCTATCTCCCGGATTTCCATTCCTCCTTTTGCGCCTGTAGTCTGTGATGACAGGCCAGAGATGGTGCTCACACTCCCTTTTTTCCCCTTCTTTATATTCTCCTCCTCTTGCCGCTGATACTCCTCATACATCTTAGCCAGGTATTCTTTGTGTGCTTCGTAAGTAACCTAGTCAATAAGAGAACACGGAGGTATAGTGTATATGCCAAGAGAAGAGAGAGATGAGAGCAATAAAATGTAATAACAACAAAAAGTGGCACAGGGAATTTCAATATTCAGCATTATTAAATAATTGGCTTTATTATGTAATTGGAAACAATGCTGAATCATAGCAATACATTATTTCCGGACTTGTCTCTCTTCATATGGGTACCTGCAATATTAAGGTTTCTTTGTATAGGTTAAGTATTCCAGTGTTCACCAGCATCATATGATATTTAACTTGGGAACACTATTCAGGCTTAAGAACTTGGCATATGATAATATCTAACATCTAACAACTACTATTACTACGACAGCTTTCACCCATCACAACTACAACTGTGAGGACCTCAGATGGACCTGTAAACATGAGGCATTTACAAGGTGCTACATCATTTTTACGCACAAACAAGTGAGTGAATTATAAACATCAGGATATGTTCTGTGCAAGAACTTGCAATATCTTTTCTTTGTTATATTAAAATTTACTAGGGCAATGACAAAAGCAAGGTGTATAAGTTACAATTGTAGGACTATAGCAGACATAAATTCTTCTAAATTTTTCTAATATCAAAAAAATCTTTCCTTTTAGGCACACAATATTAATTTATATTAACCTGAATACTAACAAGGCTTTTTGGTTGATTTTTTTCTTTAAAGATTGTCATGATATGAAACCTGTTTCCTATAGAAAAATCTTCCCAATCATGGGTGCTGGCAACCTGGTACCCACTGGCCACATGTGCTTGTCATCTATTTCGACAAGTAAAATTTTATTGTAATACAAGTATGTTAACTTCATTCTCTGCCTGCTTTCACACTACACAGATGGGTTGAGCAGCTTCATAAGAGGCAGACAAAAATGTCAAAACATGTATTATCTAGTCTCTAAAATCATTTTTCTAACTCCTGTTAAAAATAACTATGTAAGTTTTCTAAACCACAAAACTAAACTGCAACATAACTAGATTAGCAGTGCAATTTCAGGTGTCCATGTTTCCTCTTTAATGCTACAGGCTGAGGAATCACAACTTTGAATTACTAGAATATAATGTACACATACATGTACTACTCTCCTTGCCAGGGACAAATTATATTTAAAATTTAATATGGAGACATAGAATCTTAGAATTAAAGAAATTAAAAAATACAATATACACTAGTTTGAATAAAGATGGTCCCTACAGTCACATATATTTGAATGCTTAGTCACCAGGGAGAGGCACTATTTGAGAAGGCTGAGAAAGATCAGGAGGCGTGGCCTTGATGGAGCCGGTGTAGCCTTGTTGGACGAAGTGTGCCACTGGAAATAGGCTTTCAAGTTTCAAAAGCCTACATTAGGCCCAGTGCCTACTGCCTATGGATCAGCATGTAGTTCTCAGCTGTTTCTCCATCACCAGGCCTGCCTACCTCCCAAAATGCTCCCTGCCATAATGACAACGAACGCACCTCTAAAAGTGTAACCAAGTTCCAAATTAAATGTTTTCTTTTATAAGCATTGCTTTGGTCATGATGCATCTTCATAGCAATAGAACACTGACTACAACACTACAATTAAAAATATTATTAAAGCTGAACACCTTTAAACCCAATACTAGGGAGGCAGAAGCAGAGAGACCTTTGTAAGTTTGAGACCAGCTTAGTCTACAGAGCAAGTTCCAGGCTAGCCAGAACTACATAGAGACATGTTTCAAAAAAAATGAGAGAGAGAGAGAGAGAGAGAGATGGATGCCTTCTTCAATGACTTTTGGCACCTCATTCTTTGAGACAGCATTTCTCACTGATCTTGGATGTATAGTTTTGGTTACAGTGACTGGTTGACCGGAGGGCCCCTGGGATCTATCCATCTTGCTCCCTGTCACTGAAGGTGAAGTGTGTGCAGCCATGCCCAGCCTGCTATGTGGACGATGGGTATCCAAGTCCTTGTGCCTATATGAAAACCACTTTATCCACGCAGGCAGGCCCCCATTAAATGTATTTATTATTTCACTTGAGAATGAAAAGAAATCTGACTGCTTTAAAAGCATCTTTAAAAGAACATTTCAGCTACTATTTCATGAAATATACTTGTAAGAATTGAGTATGGTAACATATGGTCTTCACACCTGCTACAAACATATCTATAGTAAAAGTCCCAATTGAGGGGACAGTGAGATGGCTCATCAGGGAAAGGTGTTTGGCACCAAGCCTGAAGACCTGAGTTCAATCCCTGGAACCTAAAGGTGAAAGGAAAGAACCAACCCCTAAAACACCATCCTCTGACTTTCACAAATTCACGTGCACACACACGCTCATATGCTCACACACACACATACACACTCTCTCTCTCTCTTTCACTCTCTCTCTCTTTAACTTTTAAGTGTTGTCAAAACAACATTTCTAATTTACAAACTTTATGTTTGCGTTAAATGATCCTGAAACCACCTTCAGGGTGTACAGTCTCACCAAGGGTGGGAACGAAAAGGAATGAGCCACAACTGAGAATGTCCACCAGGTGGCACCAGATGAGAGTTTATAGCCATTTACTGCACTGGCAGAACATGCTAGGTCCCTGTTACCTTGGAATGGGCTATTGAGAGTGTGTCCACCCAGACTCTCCAGCCTCCCCATTCATATTTTATTGCATGATACAAAAGAATCCGGAAAATGTTGTAGACCATCTCAGTAATCTTCTGTTCCTCAGAACTTTTTGGATTGATATATCCAAGAGAAAACATCCAATCCTGCCACACTGAACACTGCAGTAAACATCTATGAAGAAAGAAGAGATCATTAAAAATATCAAAACTACAATTTACTACTTTGAAATTTGGGTAAAATAATGAAAATAAAATCTCAGCACATAATTATTCTACGCATTCTGTATTTTATAACCTCCATCAATTGCTTTCATTCTTAGAAAGTTTGAATTATTTCAAATAATTAAAATCAAAATCGCTTCCTAACTTTCCGAGTCTGAGTGAGTCCCTGAGTCTTCTCACCACTGTTAGCACTCACAACGCTCTGACTGAGCTCTACAGAAACCCATGTAACGGCACTAGCCTGGGCACCACACCGCCTCACTCTCCACACGTAGAGCTTGTTAGAAACCTAGGAAATGACCACAGTCAAGAGTTCATGGACTCACACTGGACATCATGTGTGAGCTAAGGAACTTTTAACGCATGACAGGAAAACAGCAACATGACGGGAAAACACTGGTGAATATGGGCAAATCCAACACAATCAGTAATAAATGCACTGTTAGTGACAGACAGGTATCAGGGATAGTGACTATATTCTAAGTGCAAAAATGTATATCTATATATTCATATATACATTTAATTAAATATACTAGGACAACAAAAGAAAAGCATATAAAATTGCTAAAAGTATGATGAAATGAATTACATCTTAGAAACAGATGCCTTTCAAATGCTTTAAGAGTATTTAACAAAATATTTAAATTTTTTATTTGAAAGTGATTAAAAATCAAGAACAGAAAAAATATTAAGCTAGAATAAAAATCAGACTGCTTACCTCCTATTTTCACGGCTATTACTGAAAAGTTTAATCATGTCAGATAAAAACAACCGACGAACTTCCATCAATTCTGCGCTTGGTGTTGAGTTTTTTAACAAAGTTGCCACCACCTTAAGAATCACTACAAACAAAATCTGAATTAAAATGTAAAAAAGTAACTAAGACATCTCACATTCACTAATTTTCAACTGAATGCTTAGCTCTGACAGTGGAGTTCTAACTGTCATGAAATGTGGATACCAGAAGGGCTCAGGCAATTAGGAAAGTTCTGATTTAGTCCCACACATCACCACATAACTACCACGTAACAGTAAAGAGTGGACTCTGCTCACTTGGGTTCTGAATTTTCACTGTAGAGTCTGGCTCTGGATGTGGTTTATGTACAACTTGAGTACACACTTGCTCTGTCAAGATCTGAAATAGAATTTGAACTTCATTTAGAAAAAAACTTTAAAAATAACTGTAAAATATAGCTATGAGTAAAGAATCTGTAAAAAATTTTGAATAATTTTAAATCAATAGAATTATCTATCCCAAAAGAACTTTGTAAAATTACATATGTCCTTAAATTCTAAAGTCTATATACGTCAAATTTTACTTACTTTGGGTAAAAACAAAAGCTAGATACTGTATCTACAGAAGGAAAGAATAATTAGCTAATATGAAATTTGTTCTGTTTGAAATATGCTCTCAGTATACACTTTTAGTATAATACCATGCTTTGAATTATAAGTATTTAATGTTTTGTGTTATGTTAGTAAAAAAAAAACTAGTAAACGTTAACAAAATTATGCCTCATACAGGAAAGAAACCTAAAATTTGTATTTCTAATTTTGACTAAAATGTAGACTTAAAATCCTCAAGAAAAACTGCACATCTTGGTTATACTCCTGTGATTAGCACCAAGAGCTGACCTATCAGTAATCACTCTGTGACAGAGTGGGTAACTGAGGCACAGGTAAGTAGTGACAGAACACAGACCTTGTTATCTGTTAGTGGGACCCTTTGTCCTAACAGAGTTGCCATATAGGCCCCAAGTGCAAGAGGAAGCTCTTAACACTCATATGACTACTGAACTGAGGGGGGCTGATATGTAGGGCAACCCACTCTGGAGGAGTAGGATAGGTGGGAGAGGGGGACGGGGGAAAGAGGGGGCTGTGATGGAGATGTAACTTGAAGTAATAAATAAACAACAACAACAAAGGGTTAAAAAACAAGTGAGACAAAACATCACTGTTAATTTTGAGACTGGCTATGCAGAACTCTAAGGCAAGAGCTAGATGGAAAGAGGAGGTCGGGATACAGGGATGAAGGCTTCTGAGGAGAGAACCCTGACATCCACAAGGAAAGCACTTTTCCTTCCTTGGTTTTCAGATTAAACAGAGAACAGAATATTTACAAAGAGAAGTGGTTCGTGTGTGTGTGTGTGTGTGTGTGTGTGTGTGTGTGTGTGTGCGCGCGCACGCGCGCGCATCAAAAATATAGTTACTTGAAATAAAACACTGGTCTATTATTACTTAAGTGATAAATACTAGATAGAATTGCCTATACCCATTGTTTAAAAATGAACAATGTTAAACTAAATAGTGGCAGAATGCTTTATTAACATTGTACTCTAAACATGAATGGCTACATGGAGCTGCCAGGTGAGATAAAAATCATTTTAAATAACATATATCAAAAAAACAGTGGCTGGGATAGACTTAAAATGGGTTTCCATACCAATTTTCCCCAAAAGTTCAAAGTACAAGATTCCAGATAATTCTTTTTATAAATAACTGCATATTTGCAGGGAAAACACCAGACCATGTTCCTCTATGATACAGTTTTCAAACCTTTTTCAACCAAGAGAGAATAAGTCACATTTTACAGGAACCAGAATGCGGATCAAAGCACCACTGATTTTCCTATTGTCTTTTTAAAGGTTTGCTCTATCATGTGACACTGAGGAAAGTCATGCTAGTGTGTATCCATAAAGCTGCTATAAAGATTAGAGGGTCCCTGTGTGAAGGCATTTTCATGACTGTAACGTATTCAAATATGAAAGGTTTATACAAGTTATACAAATATATTTAGGAACTGACTTCAGTATATATTTGTTAAGAACCAGTTATGTGCCCACACACTGCTTAATGTTTGGAGATGGAAAACAGTTCCAAAGTGGAGCTACATTTCTAGCATCAATTCACTTAATTAATGTTCTGGAGACAGGCATAAATGCATGCCTCTATTAAGTAATAAAACCCAGTAAACTGTTATTAAGAACCTATGTGAGATTTTTTAAAAGGGAAGGAAATAATGTGTATAAATGGGGAGAGATGACTATAGGTATAAACCTTTTAATGGTAGTTTAAGACTCAGAGTGGTCCCTGAAGGTTCTCCCGACTTATGTGAGGCATAAACAGAAGCAGACGGAGGGGCCTCGGTGGATTCTGCATGCATTCAACGTGACAGGTGGCGGTTGTGTCGGAAAGGGTAGGGAAAGACTGAATTCTAAGCATACAGGTAATTTTATAAAGGTAGTATCTAATAGGTATACATATGAGTGCAGTGCTAAACATTTAATTTTTATTTTATTTCATATTCCTTATGTTACTGGAAGATGTTAGTCTAAAGTGCTAGCAATAATAGCTTCCTTTGTGACTTACTGACTCTCAGTGCTCACTGGAGACAGGATATCATTGTCATTTTTGTTGTTGTTTATTTTTAAAAGAAGATATTTTCACTGACTCATAACTTATATGATGTTGACTAGAACATTTTGTAACAGCTATGCACACTTGTACAATAGTGGCAGGATTGTTATGAGGACAATTAACCACAGTAATGAGATTTGAGGCTCATTCCATAAGAGAATGCATAGCTGGTATTTTGAACCTGCTCAAAAACCCATGGCAAGGCAGTTCATGAGCTCTAGGGGGTGATGTAATTCTGTTGATTAACTAAACTGACATAGCATCAACTGTCCTATAAATTATGTTTATATCCATAGACAATTAACACTCTCAGCCTTAATCAGAGAAGCTCTCTTTCCAGTGAATGATGGTAAATACAGAGACTCACTGATATGCAAGGTACTGAGAAAAGACAGAATAGTGCTCAAACCCAAACAAGACATCCACACCCTCTTCTCCAAGGAAGCTGAAAGAATGTAAGAGTCAGAAGACAAGGGAAAGGGCCGAGAAATGCTATCTTCTAGGCAGCACACATCCATTGCAATCAAGCGCTTCCAAAAACTAAGGATGAGTACATTTGGAGAAGGATCCATCAACAGCCAGGCAAGGGTGGGGCAAGTCCTCAGAGGGTGCTCACTACACAACTATTTCCTACTGTGGCAGTTTAAATAAGAATGGCCCCCATGGGCTCATATATTTGAATACTTGATTGGTGAAACTGTTTGGGAAGAGTTAGGAGGCGTGGTCTCGTTAGAGGAGGTGTGTCACTGAAAGTGGCTCTGAGGTTTCAAAAGCTCACGTCATTCCTAGTTAGCTGTATACCCTCTTACTTGTGGATAAGTATGGAAGTGCTTAGCTACTGCTCCAGTACCATGCCTGCCTTTCTGCCTGCTGCCATGCTCTCCACTATGATGGCCGTGAAATCACGCCCTGGAATTGTAACCCCCAATAAACTCTTTCTTCTATAACTTGCCTTGGTCACAGAAATAGAAAAATAACAAAGATATCTAATGATAGATTCAGAGAAGGGGAGGTCACTGCCTTCAGTTATGTCCTAGTTTTGTGATCCCATCAGGCTCCAATAGAAAATCATAATCCTGAGGCCACACAGATGGCCCTCACTAAATGGGTGGTAGAATAGAAGCAACAGTCACAAATCTGGGGAAAGGACAGAAAAGGAAAAATAGATATAGACAAGGGAGGATGAGAGAGAAGAAAATATGGGAGAAAATAGGAACCAGAATATATTACATACATGTATGAAAATCCAGAGACCTAAATTAATGAAAAAATACTTGCTGAAAAAAGCCTGACTTTATAGTGTAGTAGTCACTATTTCATGTATATATCATCTTAAATATAAGGTAACCATGAAATATTTTTATCCTAATAGAATTTTCAGAATACTGACTTAAGTATCACATAATTGATTACTGTCAGTTAATTCTATCATGAGTTTATTTTTTGCAACAGATGACAGCAGCCCAAAGTGATGCAATCTTCAAACTGTGATGACCCAGAAACAGCAAGTCATATACATATATATGTATGTGTGTATATATATTTACACACACACACACACACACACACACACACACACACACACACACATACACACACACTAACTTACACTGTTGAGTAGGCTCAGCAGGGCTAAACAACCAGACACTGTATTCCCAATTTTTAGTACATTTACATTAATTCTGCCTTTAGAAATGAGTTCATTAATAAGTCAGAGTCCTTCAAAACTTACTTCTATTCATCACAATTGCCATTTATAAGGCATGCATGGAGACTAACTGATAAGGGAGTCCAGAATGTTTTTCACTCCCATTTCAGAAATTCTGGATCACACACTATCAGAGGATTCACACCTACTGAGTTTTCTTAATTGTAATAGTCAGTAACAGCTTGGCTTTCTTAGTAAAGACTTAAACAGAGACCTAATCCTGGATACCAAAAGAATGTGTACAAATGTTTGGTAAGATGCTGCTGTATTCACCAGTGAGCCAGTCTCAGGAAGTCTGCCAGAAATGCAAGTATGCACATGAACATGATATGTTCTAGTTTTAAGACTAGAGGCATACAACTAACTTCCAAATTTAAAATATTATGTTATGCTGCACCATTATTTCCACATAAGGGTTCATTGACTTTCTATTCTATTGTCAATAATAACTAAAAACAATCAGAGGGACAGATTCACATTGGTAAACACTGAAAAACCCAGACAAGCATCATAAGCCAAAGCAACAAAGAGGTTAGAAGATGCAGACACAGAAAAAAGTGGATCAATAGCAGACATCAGCATGCAGAACTCAGGTCTGACACTGTACCGAGGCTAGGATTCAAAAGAGAATTTTCATGCTACAGATTGAAGGTGATTTTGTTAGGTTTTTTTTCCCTCTTAGGTACACATAACCTACCTATTTCATGAATAGTGTTGCCTGGAACAAATTATTTAATTTGGGAGCCTCAGTGTGTCTATTTTAAGAGGCAATAAAAATACCAGTAACCATGCTGTTTTGAGACCTAAATTTAAAGGCACATAGCATTCATAAAGGATAATGTCCTAAGAAATACCCAACAAAAGAGTTAATATTAGGAAGAAACACAGTATCAGACACCGACTCAAAACACACAGGAGGACAGAAGGAAACCACTTCACCACACTGCACAGGGCAATCCTATTGGAGGAAGGTCTAATTCATTGCTTTCAGAGGCTGATTTCAGTGTGAGACAGAATCTTTATACTTTTGTGTAGTAATGGAGGCATGAAGGTCCATTTTATTTTGTGTTTATAATGAGTGGATGTGAGCTCTCTCATATATCACAATCAGTAAAACACTGTTCAATAGCAGAGAGGAGTTAGGTTTCTTTGGTGTGGTAGTGCAAAGATCAGCAAATATTAATTATTATTATTGGGTGATATTCCTATAACATCTACTTGCTAGGGTCATGATGTTGTAAGTCATTCATGACTACACTCACATACATTGAGATTCCAAAACAGTGTTATTTACGGACAATGAACACATTTAAATTATTTCACTTGAGAACTGTGCAAAGCCTAGAATGGAACCAAATATGAGTCATAGTTTACAAGAAAAAGGGAGATAGGATTTGCTCCATATTATTTTGAAATATACAAAAACCATCTACAGTGATAATATATTGTCTTTTATATTTCCCAACAGCTGCTTTTCTAAGGTTAATAATGTTGGTGAGCACTCTTGCATAACTGTGGCTCCCATGTCCCAGAGACACAAGGTCTCCCTGTCTACACCCATGACAAAGAGTCCACAGTTCACAGCCTCTTAAAATTGTGAGTCAGAACTGGTGGTTTTCTATTTGGAAATGACAGGAACACACTATTACTTTAAAAGAGATAAAAGCAAATCTTATTCAGTCAGTGTCACGTGAATCCCAGTCAAGGTACGGCACTTCCGTGCACCAGGCAGTAGTGCGCTGCAGGGAGTGACAAAAACCACTCACGTCCAGCCAGGAAAACTATACATGAACTCTAACATTTGCATCTCATATAAATTTTACATCTCATATATTAGTTTTCTTTAGACTATTTTCAACACTTAATAATAATAATAAATACTCTTCACTTGTGTTCACCAACACATTATAGATGCAAGAAAAGATCACTGATGACAAAATGAAAAAGGTAGAATTGAGGTTAATATGAAGAAATGGTCTTCACATTTTGCTGACATTTGTAAGGCAGTATATGTGCAGGTTACTTTGTGTGGCAGTTTGAATGAGAATGGATCCCTCAGGGTAATATATTCATATACTTAGTCCCCAGCTGGTGCACTGCCTGGAAAGATTAGGAAGTGTGGCCTTGTTGAGGTAGGTGTGTCACTGGAGGAGGACACTGAAGCTTCAAAAGCCACCAAGCACAGTTTCA
Organism: Lophiomys imhausi; assembly: GCA_907164525.1. Lineage (NCBI taxonomy): Eukaryota > Metazoa > Chordata > Mammalia > Rodentia > Muridae > Lophiomys > Lophiomys imhausi. Next base: position 92,554 of record CAJQZJ010028245.1, on the reverse strand, counting down.
CCCTCTCTGCCTGCAAAACTCTCACTGCCCCAGCACCTGGCAGCATGTGGCCATCCTCTTGGTCATGATGATAATGGGGTAACCCCCTGAAACTGTGAGCAAGCCCCCAATTAAATACTTTCTTTTAAAAGAGTTGCCTTGGTCATGATGTCTCTTCACAGCAATAGAACAGTGACCAAGACGCTTTGTGAGAAGGATTGAGGGAGGGTTTCTATATGGAAATGATGAGATTTTAACACAATTCAAGACATCACCTTTACAAATGGTTCTTAGGTACACTTCATCTCAGTGTCAGTTCTATTTTAAGATGGGTAATTATTGCATATTAGAAAGGGAAAAGAGTACAGGATGTGGAAGTAGAGCTAATATTCACAATGTATGTGAACACTGTATCAGAAGACGGATGAAGCAAACCAGCAAACCTATACTCAAAGAAAAATTCTCAGACCAAGATAGGACATTGCATAAATAATGACACATGGAGGTTTCCAAAAGAAGGAAAATATAAGCTATATATTTGTCTTGGTTAGAGTTTCTATTGTTGTGACAAAAAAAAAAAAAAATCAGGACCAAAAGCAACTTGGGGAGGAAAGGGTCTATTTCAGATTACAACTCTCAGGAGGTCACACTCCATCTGTGAAGGAAGTCATGCCAGGAGCTCAAGGCAGAAACTGAAGCAGAGGCCATGGAGGAGTGAAGCTTATCAGCTTGCTATCTATGGCATCCTCAGCCTGCTTTTTTTTTAGACAACCCAAGACTACCTGCTAGGGGTTGTAGAGGTTAGATGAATTATATTTAGAAAATATATAGGAGTTTCTGATACTGTCTCTTAATTCGGGGCCTGAAAAGCATTATCAGCATGAAGTCAACAAAAACAGGAAAGACTCAATAGACTGAAAAACAGGAAAGACTCAACAGACTGAAAAACAAGGTTGAAGTCAGGAAAAACAGGAAAGACTCAATAGACTGAAAAACAAGGTTGAAGTCAGGAAAAACAGGAAAGACTTAATGGACTTGAAGAAACAAAGTATCTGGCCTGACATTGTTTTCAGCTGCTAAGTGGGCGGAGCCCAAATTAAGCTGAAACAGAGTTCCTCCTATTTAAGGACAGTGCATGGAGCCCAGAGGAGAAGAGGCCCCTGATGCTAGAGAGCTCCAAGAGTCCTGCCGAAAAAAGTGCTGGCCATCATTTGATGGCCAGATTTCCCTGAAGCAGAAAGAAGCTGGTGAGCAAAGAAAGCCTGAGCAAGACACCAAAAGGCCAAGGACTAAACCCTGTGGCTCAGCTTTTGCCTAGAGGGGTTTGATCTGTCCGAACAGTGGCCTAAAAGAAATTGTGCCTGGCTTTAAGGACTGAGGCAGAGCAGCTGAGTTCCTGATTCAAAAGAAGTAAGTTGGCCTGCAGACGGCTGGGGTCTCCCACAGAGAAAAAAGCATGAAGCCTTATTTAAGGTGAGACTGCAATAACCAACTTACCCTGACGAACCTGCATCTGAGAGATCCAGAAAAAAGACTGCTAAGTGCGTCAGGCAGCCACTGGTATGTCATTTCTTAGTTTTGGAAGCTGCAGGCCCTGCACTTCCTATATAATCAGATATATTTATCCCTCTCAGGTCTCTGAGGTGGTTCAAGAATAGATAGCTAGAGTCTCATAGTTAAATTTTGAGTTGTTTAGGAATCAAGAGGGTGTTTTGGATCTAAGAAGATATTTTTAAAATTATGAGGCAAGTTAGTATGAAAGCTGAGTTAGATATAGAACTTTAAACTCATGGAGATGGTTAGATAGTAGAATGTTAAAGTCAGGTGCCAAATACATATGGACTGGACATTGGGAATGTATGCTAAGCCATATAACTCTTATAATTGTGGCCTATTTATTTCTGTTGTTTTGTATTGTATTTATAGTTATAAGAAAAAGAACCATTTTTTGGACTGAAAGGGAGAGCTGTTGGGGGAAAAATAAATACCTTAAACTAAAAAAAAAAAAGGAAGGGAAGAGGATGGGGGGGTTGAGGGGGAGGAGGGTGGAAGGGTGGGACTGGAGGGGGGGGAAGGAAGGGGATTGTGATTGAGATGTAACTTGAAGAAATAAAAAATAAATTATTAAAAAAAAAAGAATCTACAACAAAGACTGTGTTCCTGATGACTGAGGACCTGCCCCAGAGACTGTATCATTCTAAAAGGTTATGAAAGTAGTTGTTATAATTATCAATAGGTTTAGTGGATAGGTTAAAGGGGTTGTAGGAATTTATAGGATTAATAGTTAAGAAATTGTTGGTGTTTGTTATAAGTGAATTTAGTAATAAATAAATGAGTGTTGAATAGTAATTTAAAAGTTCGGTTTCAAGGGGTGGCATGACCTACAGTGGCCTAGACACTTCCACATCAATCAATAAGAGCCTTCCCACATGCCAATGATTCCCACATATACACTAAGAGTTTTTGTCACTTTTTTTAACTTTACCTCATAAAGTGTGTTGTATGTAGTGACAGTCACAGTGTTTGTATGCAGCATCAACCTTTCTCCAAGAAGAGTAAAGAGACTATGGGTATGCATAATTTCAACTTTTCGCCTGGGGAGAATAGAAGTAAACACCATGAGGCACAGTAGAGTCTGTGATCACATGACTCTGGGCTAAAATAACACACTTACGAACACATGCAGAATCATATAATTAATTACTTTACCATTCTCCATCTATAAAAAGCAGCAACAATTTACAACATACCTATCTGCTAATATTCTATAACTTTATTTAAACACTTCTCAAGGAAATTCTCCATACAGTTCAAGCATGAGACATATTCAAATTATATAACCATGTATGATGACTGGAAGTTCTTAGTTCCAGATTCTAGTAACTACCTAGTAATGTTTTGGATTTTTAACTTGAACACACAGAACACATAATTCTAAGTATGAAATATAGTCTGTAACCATCTTAACATAAACGGTCTGATGGATGGTAGAAGTTAACACGTACACTTGGTACTGCCGTCGCAGAGAAAGAGCTCCACCGTCTCCTCAGGCTTAGGTCCGCAGGCGCCCACAGACAGGATAACACTGCTCTATTTAATTCTGCTCATCCCAGCACTTCCCTTCTGTTTTGGTACAAATGTGAAATGTCCCCTGCAGGCTCTTGTATGCGATCACTTGGTCACTAGCTGAGGTCACCATTTCAGAAGACTATGCTGTCCCTGTCCATGTCCTCCAGCACTGGGGTTACACACATGTACCACCACGCCTGGTTCTCACATGGGTGCTAGAGATCTGAAGGCCCCATGCTTGTAGGCCAGGCATACTACTCCCAGTCGAAGATTTTTCTTTTTAAAGAAGAAATTATGTCACAGTAAGCAGTCACAGAATGGTGTCTGTGTCTGTGATCCATTCTCCTCCTGTTCACGAGTAACTGATGACATAATTTTTGTTTCTGATTTCCATTATGTCTTCATAATTTTATTAGGAGTATACATTTCTAAATTTGTATTTTTGTTTCTGAACTTTTCAGTATTTAAATAAGTGGTTCTGTATACTCTCCCCTTTCACAACTTTATTGATTAAGATTTCATAGGTAATTAAAGTCATAAAATTTCACTCCTAAGGAACATTAAGTGATTGAATTTCACGTCAGTGAATGCATATATATTAATCCAACTATCTTTTCTCCTGCTTTTGATCTACCATGCTGACTCTGATATCTCATCATTAGCAGCAATGCTGCATGCACATCTGTATAACTAAGGAACAGTCTTCTACATTAAGAAGAGAATTACTTAGTCATACAGCATAAATATATTTTAAAAAAATCACTCATTGTTCCCCAACATTAGTATATAAATATATATAATTTCCCTAATTATTGTAAAATTTCCAATAATGCACATTCTTATCAACACCTATTAAAGTCTAAAGCTTTTCAGTTTGTCACCTTGATGAGTACTAAAGGAACTTTCTTTTCTTTTTTAACTTCTTTTGTCTTTTACAGGTCTTCTGTTTCTTCTGTTTATTATCAATTCTGGTTTCCTCTCCAATGACTTTTCCTTGTATATTCATCCTCTCAATTGTTTTCTTTTCCTTGTTATATTTGCACAATCACAAATTACATACATAAAATGATTTCATTCTAAATTCAACATATTAGGCTGGAGAGATGGCTCAGTGGTTAAGAGCACTAGGTGCTACTAGATGCACTAGATGTTCCAGAGGTCATGAGTTCAATTCCCAGCAACCACATAGTGGCTCACAACCATCCTCAATGTGATCTGATGCCCTCTTCTGGCTGGCTGCAGGTGTACATGCAGATAGAGCACTCATATACATAAAATAAATAAATAAATCTTTAAATTTGATATATTGTCCTTCATGCTGAATCTTTTTTTTTTTTAAGTACCTTATAAACCACCTTTATTTCAATCATCAAATTTATTAACTTGGCTGTGTGGTCTTTATACACACACACACACACACACACACACACACACACATTTTCCTCTAAGTATTTATTTTATGTGTGTAGCTGTTTTGCCTCCATATATGTTGGAGCATCATGTGCAAGCACTGCTCATGGAGGCCAGAAGAGGGCACTAGGACCCCTGGAACTGCAGTTACATATGGTCACGAGCCACTGTGCGGGCCCTGGAAAAGAACCCAGGTCCTTCGGAGAGCAGTCAGTGCCCTAAACTGCTGAGCCATTGCTCCAGCCCCAACTGTTAAGTATTTCAATACCAGAACTGATTTGTTCTGATTTTAAGTTAGTTCATGTCCATAAGAAAATGTCAGTTTGTTTCAACATGTAGAACTTTTCATTGCTTCTACTCCAGCACTCAAATTTTCACAATTTCACGGGTATGTGAAAGTCTGTCATGCTCTTATTTACACACTTTTCCTATTGACTTCTGCAGACTGAAACAGGTGAATCAGTCGATCCGAAAGCTTTAAATTACAAGTGGTTCTGAAATCTATTTTATTAACCATGTAACCTTTAACATTCTAAAAAATACTTCATTCATTCACAGCTACTGTGTCTTGGTTTGCATACTAGCTGGTAAAATATAAAGATCACGATTTTTAGCATTTTTTGCTTTGCATTTATGAGGTCTTGCCTGCTCATTCTTCTGATCTCTATCTGTCGTCATGAGTATTATGCATACAAACAGAACTACATTTTACTTCTGCAAATTATCTTTAACTTTCTTCCTGGAATGGTGATTTTAAAATGTTTTACATTTCTTATTACAAGTGATGTATGTTGTTATATACACCCACATTTTAAGCTACAGTTCACTTTTAAGAGATCTACTATATATAAATGTATGTATATATATATTCTACTTGGTTTTATCCACATAAATACTCAATATTGTGAAAGCTTTATAATTTTGTAAAACTGACATACCAAAAATTTAAAAGGCAAATAATGCTCCATTTTTTAGATAGCATTTCACAACTATAAGTCATAGTGGTCAGACTATTTATTGTCACTTGACTTCTCCCTTTCACCATAAAATTTTTAGGGCATATTTCTAATATTCCCTATGCTGGCTTGTATGAAAACCCTTTGAATTTCTAGACTTACTCCATCCTCCTGTTTTCCTCAGTCTTCCCCAAGTCACTCTTGTTATGTAATTTATGCATTATTGGATCATTTTTAAAAAAAGTGAAAATTCTGGTCTTTCTATTAACTTATACTTGTTTTCCTCTTATTTCTTTCTACTAAATATATCCAGGGTGTTCCAGCAGTAATTAGTGTTTTCCACTCATTCTAAATTGGCTGAACTCTGTTCTAATCAAATTTTTCCAAGAATTATTCACAGAAACAACTTATGTGCTCATAAATTTTGTGGCAATATCCTTTTTGCTTTTAGTCTTCAGTTGTGTTTTAGAGCCACATATGCCCAGCATCACTTCGTTACTTAGGCACCAGACAAAATTGGCAACACTGAGATTTGGGTAAATACCAGGCACCAACACCTAGAGACAGTGCCAACTATGTTCATTTGCACAGAATACAGTCTTATAAAAGAACACTCATGACACTCATGATCTGGGCAATCAATGGGGCTCACTGTGAGAAAAGAACAGAAACAATTTAAATAAACTATCATGTCAGTGCTCAGGCCTGAGATACATTTCTTGACAACACAATGTTCACAAGAAGTTTTCATTTAACTCATACAGATGTGTACTTCATTTTAATAAATCTATTCATTATACGTTTTAATTTTACAATTTATCTGCAATAGAATGCAGAAACTAACTGTAATACTTGAATTGTGATCTATTCTATAATCTACTACTAATAACACATTACTTTATAAAAGCACATTTATCATTTTTACATTTTTCATAGTATACTATTAAAATAAACTTTCATACGCTAAAAATGAAATAAAAAAACTCATAAAAATTTCAATAGTTATTTCTGTAATTCATTACGAAAACATCAACTTACTTATGACCTAAATGCTTCAAAAAATATCCCAGAACCTTCAGCGCTTGGACCCAGATACTTTCACTTTTAGAAGCCAATAATTTGTAGATCACCCTAGAAAAACAAATGAGCTTTTAAACACTTAACTAATATTACACACAAGAAAGTACTTTTCAAATACAAGTATTGCTTTGTAGCACATTTAACAAAATTGCTGGATACATACTTAGACCACATCTCTACTTCTGTTAGGAAGTATAACACCTGAACATGTTGACTTTATCCTCTTTGGGATTGCCACGTGAACCATGGGCAGACACTTACCTTGCTATTTCTTGTTCTAAAAATTTAGAAATTATTATTAATATTAGAAAATGATAGGGTCCTAACAGAAAGATAATGCAGCAGGGGAAAACCACATACAAATCCACTGGTGAATGCTGTCATGGGGTGTAGATATTAATAATCCTAACTCACCTCTTCCCATTCACTGCATTAACCAGAAACATATGTTTCAGTATAAACATGTCACATTATTAGCTGCACAGTCCACCAGTGCCTCATCACTAGGGTTTCTTCTGTCTAACTACAGTAACAGCAAAACTGGGTCTGGACATGCAGCTCAGTGGTGACCTTTGTCTCCCAGTGTAATGCTGTGGGTTTCAGCCCTGGCACCACAAGTAAAATAAAGTAATAAGGATTAAGTGAAATTTATTCTTTTTATTTTTATTTATTTTTTTTAAGATTTATTTATTATGTATACAGTGTTCTGTCTGCAGGTATATCTGCAGGCCAGAAGAGGGCACCAGATTTCATTATGGATGGTTGTGAGCCACCATGTGGTTGCTGGGAATTGAACTCATGACCTCTGGAAGAGCAGCCAGTGCTCTTAACCGCTGAGCCATCTCTCCAGCCCTATTCTTTTTATTTTTGTTCAATCTGCTGAGAGGGCATCAAAAAAAAAAAAAAAAAACTGTAAGGAAATCTCTAGGGGCTAAATTATAGGTTTAAGTTCATGAGAATTTGAATCAAGAATTCACTGTGCTCCCCTTATTGGCAATTAATTCATAACTGCCACAACTAGAGCCACTTTTCAAATCATTTTAATTTTGGGAGTGTTCTAAAATATCTTTCAAATCTGTAATTCTCACTATTACACCACCAACCCTGCCTCAAGGCAACATCTCTAACAGTAACGAGTAACTGATGACCTTACTACATTAGTTTATCCCTTCTCATTCATATTGTCAAATATGTCATATACATACATATATATACACACACATACACACACACACAATTTATATACAAATACAGGTCATTGAATCTGGTTGATCTGTGTGTGTCTCTGTCTCTGTTTTTGTTTCTCTGTCTCTCCATAATTGTCTTACATCTCTTTTCTGAAATGTATCATGCTCTTTATTGTTCTCTTACAAAAGTAAGCAACAAATCTGCTTTTCCTACTATGCAAGGTCTGCCCTGCAGCAATAAAATCATTCATTTTCATATTTGAGACCACTTCTATACTGTTCTTTACCTCCTCAGGAATATGAGAACTGGAAGCTTTCCCTTGACCCCCCCCTTCCGTCCCTAGAATAGTCCACGGTGCACACCTAATACGACTGCTATCACGATCATACCTTATTCCATTTCTTTGATCAAATGCTGGTATCATTGAGGCCGGGTGTTCCGACATTAGGGCTACTAATAACTGTAATACATCATGAATATTTTCATCCTGTATGTGAAGAAATACAAATATTTGTTTAGTTAAAACTTGTCTCAAAATCTTTGAATAAAATAATTAAAATGGAAGATACAAAAAATGTTCTACCTCATGCATTGTAAGTAAATAATTTAATATACTCTGAAGTTCATCTTCTTTCACGCCGCGATCCTAATTAAAAATATTTCATTAGTTAATTAAATTCTGAAATTAAGACTTTTGAAGAAAGGCATCAAAATCAATGATAATAAAAGTGAACAGAAACATAAAGCAATGTGTTCAATAAAATTTCCCCATGTTTCATAATTTAAATACTACTTTATATCAAGTTTAAGAAGTACCTATTTAGAAATTACAACTGTTAAATCTTAGGGTCAGGAGTGCTAACACAAGCCTTTAGACTCAAATCTCAGGAAGCAGAGGCAGGTAGACCTCTGCTAGTTAAAGGTAATCTAAAACAGCCTAAACTAGACCTTGTCTCCATAAAAGAAGTTAGTACATGGTGACAGCTTCATGTTATTATGCTCTGGTTACCTATAGCTTTCTGAAACAATGGGAATCCGAGGGTTTATGGGATCACTCTTGCATGCTTTCATACAGCTTTGCCTGTGTACTCCCTTTAAACCACCTTACTTTTAAAACCTCACCATGACAGAACACTCTGCAATCTTAGCTAAAATGGAACACACGTAATTTTCCAGAACAGGGTGTTTCTGCTCAATTCTTTTTCACATGTCCCGTGTCTCACCTAGCACATCTGTTTTATGTATCTCTTACCTACCATGGACCATCTCAGTACGTATTTGACCAAAACTGAAGTGCATCAAAATGGTACTTTCATGGAGCTTGCAGAGCTACACGGAAAGGCATTCTTAGTAATTTAGTGACAATGATTTTTAAACTTTGACAATAGTTTCTTTTCACCCAATACATTGTAATTGTAGAATGAAGTTATTTTTACCTTTAATATGAGTTGTTTCAGAAAAAGCAGCATAAACGCCCGGAGTGATACGATCTCTTTCTGTGATGGCCGGGGACCATCTAGAAAGAAAACAACTATGCCAATAAATATGCTAAAGGAAACTATATTTAAGTTCTGTACAATTATTTATTAACTGTTTTAAATTTCATAATTGTTGCTGATGATGCTTCACAATTTCAAAAATATAAGAATAAAATTAATTTTCAGGGTCTTGGCAATTCCACATTATTTCCTGAGTGTTACACTTAAGAAAAAAATCTGTTTTAAATTTTCAATATATAACTACCACTGATAAATATGTGATCACCTAATATTAACATGGATGCTTTTCTCTTAATTTTATTAACTTAACAAACTGCCAAAATATTCTGCAAAAATATTCCGGAAAATTTTTTCTCTTACCTTTAAATTTCTCCCCACATACAGACTCTTTCTAAATCCCATGCATCATATAGAAAACTGTCCACTCTACTTCCTCACAATTATTACTTTTGCATCCTTTTTTTCCACTGAAATGCACACTGTAGTGAGCACCAGCCATGCTGAGTTGGTAAATAAAATCAAGCATGAGAAATTAAAATATGCCTATGAGTTGCACTGTGTCTAAATTTAAAAGATTCAACTGTGAAATATCTAATCACCAGTAAAAAAATGAGAATTGGAAATGATATTCATATTGTATAACATATAATAGAATACACTTTTAAACATAGCTAGACTCATGAGGGTTGCTTAAACATCAAGTCTGTCTTAAAGCAACCAGAACATCACTCCTTTATATGTTTTCAAAGAGTAATTCCCTCTGATGTCCTTTATAACATATGACTGACTATCCACTCACAAGCATTTCATGCAGATTACTACATTTGCAAACTATCACCCAGTGAGTCCATCTATTATTAGAAACAAAACTGCTCCACATTTTCCAGGTGTTCACCATATTTTTGCCTACTCTTATGAATGACAAAATACCTAACACTTCTTTCTAATGAATAGCTGACATTACTTTTTAAAGGCCTGCCTCATTGTTATTTATAAAACATAAAAAGAATATCCAGATGTCTTAAGTTGGTTTTTACTTCACCGTAAGGCTGAAGATGGTAATATTTCTGCAGTACAGGGCATGTTAGGACAAAACTGTGTGAGAGGCATATGTGAAGCAGTAGGATGGTAATTCGGTAATTTAAATTGTAAACACACAGTAATTGTTAACTATAAATACATTTGTCACACTTTTTACAACAGAATGCTGCAGAAAAACTCATGTACATATTGTCTGTGTGACATGAGTCCATTCTTATTAAAAATAAAATAAAAGTAAAATTTATGGGAAAATTTAAAATTAAGAGTAAAACAAATCATAACTTTACACCAGTGGTTCTCAGCTTTTCTAATCCAAACCTTTAATACAGTTACCCACACCATAAAATTATTTTGTTACTATTTCATAACTGTAGTTTTGCTATTGTTAGGAATGGCAAATATCTGATACACAGAACATCTGATATGTGACCCTCAACCCACAGGTTGATAATCAATGCTTTACACCATGATAAAATTGAGGTAACAGTACAAATGTTAAAACACTGGTCTAACAAAGAAGAACAAGAAAATATGTAAATATATTAATATAGCTAGTGAGAGCCAATTCCCACTATGGAGAAAAGAGTGCAAATAAAGTGGGGCTCAGCCATATGTCTTTAAATGGAAATAGAGGATGGTGTGTATTCACAGCTGTGTGCACACATGTACTTGTATTTCCTACTTGTATTTCCTGTCTATTAGGAGTACCAAAAGAGGATAATCAGACAATAGAACAGGGAAAAGTAACACCCATATCTTAGGTCCTCAAATTCCAAATCCATTTAGCAAGCAAGGGTTCTTTGGAGAAATTGGTTAGGACAAGAAAGATATAATAAGAACCAGCAATACTTTGTGTTGTGCAGTAAGGAAATACTACAAACCTATGGATCACTGCCACAGATGTACAGCACTTCCTGTGAAGCATTCTACTGGACAAATCTGTAAAAATGTAAGCATCATGACATATAAGGACACCACCCAGGGGCTGGAGCAACACCCCGTGACAGGTCCTTCATCGACATGCCTCCACGTTGCACTGCCACATGGCATGCTCATTCCTGTACAGTATGCTCATATATGTTTATGAAGTAAAACAGGAGAACTCACTATATGGAACAGATTTTATGGTTACAGAAAACTAAAGTTACTACAGGGTCCTTTCAGAGAAAGCTACCAGATACTAATACAATACACTGAATAAAAGACAAAATCATGAGTCCATACTGATATAAAAAAAAACCTAAAACACAAATACATACAGAAGAAAAATACAACCTCATAGCAGTATGCAAACTATTACGTTAGACAGTATCGCTCATGGAAGCTGACAGAGTAAGATAAATCCCATCAAGATGCATCTTGAAATAAGTAGGTGACCTTTGCTGCAGAACAGGATATGTACACAGTCTGAACCAGGAGACGAGACCCTAGACAAGCATTCCCATTTAACACCACTAGACACAGGCAGCTGAACATCATGTATCTCCTTGACAGGATAGGTTGAGACAGAAACAAGATTTCTATACTATTCCTGTCAGAAATGAAAAACTCGAGTCACCATGAAAAAATACATACAAATCCAGACTGAGGGGGTCTCCAAAATCTGCCTGTGTTTTCCAAACATGTCAAAGACATGAAAGACTAAAAAGTGCTCAAAGACCCAATGTACATAGAGAAACACAAACTGACTAGGTTCAATTAATGCAATGGTCCTGCAACTGATATTTAGGGAAGATAAACACACAGCTGTGATTCAGACTTCAGAGCTGTTCATGTGCAGCTTTCTTCACTTTGCTGGACAAAATATAGATGGTATTACCAACACCTACAATGTTACTTATATATCTGAACATGTTATATGTCCCTAATTATATTATGCATTATTAAATGTATTGACAGACTACTCAACAGAGACTGACTCTGGGCATAATTAACTCTGAGAGGACAGCCCAGACATGAGTGTCAGTCACAGTTATTGACTATCATCAAAAAATAAAAAGTACGATTCCCTAAATATTAATATACTAGTGCTATTTTCACTTTTGAAAGAGATTGGTGTGACTATACTAGTCAATACTGCTGTGAAAATTCTGAGAAAATCCCCATCTCACCAGTGCTGATGAAACTATACTGATAGGACATTTGTGGACAAAACTTAAAGTATTTTTAATTAGCCCTTTCTTGTCAATTCTAAACAAATCAGAGACAAACAGTTAAATAAAAAGAAAGAAATGACCACATTTTTATGGAATACAATTTAAAACATAATAGGAAGCATGAGTGAATGTGGAAAAGGTCTGATTCTGTAGCAAAGCTTAACTGTTTTCATGTATCAATGGACTGACAGGAAAAAAGTGGCACTCACAAGCTCCTTCCTGTGCAGTGGACCACAAACATTTCTCTTTGAGATGACTTTGTACTTTAGAGTACTTCTAGCAGTGTACTTTTATGTAATTAGAAAACAGTGATTTTCTTAAAACACAAAAGCAAGCATATGAAAATTAAACCAGGTTCTACCACACAGGTTAAACAGCACATTTGAAATGCAAGTTCAAAGCAGTCTAAGGTTCAAAGTACTAGAAGACACTGAGGGGTACCAGTCATTTACCCATTTTTAAGATTATGACTGTATCTTCCAGAGCTCCCCATAAAAGGCATCTCAGATAAAAATCAAGAGCAGGGATGGAGAAATGCGTCAGCAGTTAAGACCACTGGCTACTCTCCCAAAGGACCTGGGTTCAAATCCCAGCACGCACATGGCAGTTGGAAACTGTCTGTAATGGCTGGGCGTGGTGGTGCATGCCTTAATCCCAGCAGTCTGGATCCAAAGACAGGTGGATCTCTGTGAGTTCCAGGCCAGCCTGGCCTAAAGAGTAAGTTCCAGGATAGCCAGACCTACACAGAGAAATCCTGTCTAGAAAAAAACAAACAACCCCCCCACCCAAAAGAAAAGAAAAATGAAGTGAAAAAAAAATCAAGTGCATTTTAAAAAATGTGTTTCTTCCAAAGCATTTTAACACTATAACATTCTTAACAGAGTTCATTTATTTGTGTACAGAAAGTGCACACATGCCACAGAACAGAGGTCAGTGACAACTTGTGGGAGTCCCTTCTTTCTTCCCATCACATGGAGCCTGAAGATTTAATTCATGTCCTCAGGTTTTCACACAAGTACCTCCAACCCTGACTGTGTGACCCTAGACTGAGCACTACTGACCCCAGACTTCTTTCTTTTTCTTCTTTTCTTTTGTTCCCATATACAACTTCTAACATAATATTATACCTCATGAGCGATCAAAGAATTGAAGGGTAACTTTGTGATTATGCATATGCATTCACTGCACGTGTGCCTTCAATCTAAACAAACACATAAAAATGGAAATGAGGTCACAGGGGTGCTTACCTAATCCTTTAGGTGTAATGCCACTGCTGTCAGCAGGGTTAATGACCCAGTAGTAGTATTTCAATGTGTGCATGAGCTGCAACACTGTCCCAACTCTGCGTATGGTGGTATAGATGGTAGCAGTTCCAATAAACTCAGCAGACAAGTAGGTATATAGGGAAAGTTGAACCTAATGCATAATTAAAGTACATTTAAGTGCTTATTAAATATAAATTCCATTAAACTCAAATGCAAATTAGTAAAGGACAAAATACTACAATTTATTAGGTGATTTAAAATAACATTTCTAATAATAATTTATATTTTAAAAATAATCAAAACAAACATCCCAATAAAACTGATTTCAATAAAGATAATCCACATGACCCAATTAGAAAAGAAGGTTCTACATTTAAGGATAATAGTTACTGTCAATTATAAGTGATTTTTTTTAACGCAATCGAGGAAAATTGTATGAGAAATAAAATGATGCAGCAGTGGCTGGTGTCTAGGACAGCTCCTAAAGAAAGGTTTAGTAGTCAGTAGATCCTTGAGCACAAACTCCCCCAGGGGAACAGCTGCAGCATATCAGAGAAAACATATGCTGCCATACATAACATATGCCAAAAGCTGTGTGACTTCACTTTCTTCACACATTGCTATCATACAGTTATCATTTAGATTCTGACCATGTGAACATGGCAATCAAGCACATTGATTAGGAAAGGGAACAATCATTAGCTGTGGGTTTAATGCCATGAACAGTGAGATGAGTACTATGAAAATCTGAATTTAAATATCTTTCACTCAGTTGTATAAAAGATTTAAAGGCTATAAAAGACAACCAAAAGTCATTATATCCCTCATACAAAGTTAGGATAAGTTAGGAATAAATTCAATTATCTGATATTAGGCTTTATGTAAATTTCTAGAAAAATAATGTGGCTTGTGTATGGGCTCATTTAAAAATATTTGTTTGTCGTATAAAATATCTAAATTCAAAATGAAAGTAACTCCCCAGTCTAAATAATAACATTTTTCTATTATCTTTTCCTAGTTTTTCAACAGTATACCAGATTCTCTTTGTTGACAAGGCATAAATCATATCTAATAACATTAAAACTTAGTTCTATACCAGGTTTAATGTTTAACCATAGTTTCATTTATTATATTTACACATTTTTATCTCTGCCTTATATATAAGGAAATAAGGAAAAAAAAATTGAATGTTTTCTACTGGATACACTAGTTCCAATAAGTATACACTGTCTCATTAACTTTATTTTATAACATTAAACTAAAATTAAATGAATGACCCTGAAATACAGACCTTTGCAGGCGTGTGTATCCAGATGGCAGGGTTGAATAATATGTGGTCACAGAGCTGCTTCAGCAATGGCGCTCCGTGAGATAAGCCATCAAGGTATTTTGCAAATGATAAAAACTGCTCCAAGACAGCTCTAGTTATATGAACCCTGGATGACTAAAGACAGAAACAGAAATTCATTCTAGAAATGTCTTTGATATCAAACGATATATTCATAGGAATAATTCAAATTGCCCCAAAAGTTCAAATTAAAAACACAAAGTGTATATGGTCTCTATTAATAAAAATTTAGTTATATGAATTTTTATGATATACCTTTGAGTGAAAGCTTGTTATCTAAAGCCCTGTCTAAAATAATTACTTATCTGTAACTCTTTTCAATATAAAGATGCAAACTATGAGTAGACTCTCAAAAATGACAATGGATCTTACAGAACTTAGCATTAAATGATTATAATTCAAAAAATAAAGAAACAAGGAAGGGCTTTTAATTCAAAATGGTTCCACAAGTACAGTAAGGACCCATTGTGTTATTCCTCTAGGACTTTTCAACACTGACAAATGCGGTTTCCTTGCTACAGCACAACCTGCCTGGTCTGGCCTGGCTATCTTAAATCAGACCTGACTCCTCTGGACTCCTCTGGACACAAAGTTCTCATTTGGTTTTCACGATCCTCACGTTATTCCAGGGACCTCTGCTCAAATATGACTTTCGTTGCCCTCTTCTCACTACAAATAAAATAGCTCCTTTAATAACACGCTGAACTACTTCACATAAGATTGTCTCTATTCAGAGTGTTCCCATCACAAATGTTCAACTGTTACCACCAATGTATGACCTACCGCTAAACACAAGTAAACAACACACCTTCTGAAACTCAGGCCAATGCTTCAGATAGTTTGATGAAGTAAACACTGTCCTATGTAATAGTAGAACATTTAGAATACAACCTATCCAAAGTGAGATGTCCTATAAAACTGTGACATAGATTTTGATAGGTCATAAAAAAATAATGCTGTGGAGCTGAACGATTTTGAGTTGTTGTGGTTGTAGACTTTTGAGGAAACTGCTATCACAGACTGCTCCAGCTAGAACTTCAGTAAAGCTCTGAATATCAGCTTCTGTCTATGCACTTCTTAGGACATCTAAATAGCTGAGCACAAAAGGACTGAACATCAAATGATTCTATTAATATTTTTAACCATTTTTCCATTCTTATTTGGGCCCCAAAGAGGTTTACTACGTCCCAAATCAGCAGGAAGTCATTTTAAGAGAACAACGTCCCATCCCCAGAAGGTGGGGAGGGTGTTCCCCCCCCCTTTGGTTATTTGATAAATAATAGAAAATGTTGTTATTTAGGGGAAAAGACTCCAAGCTGTTAAATGGTCTTGTTAAATGGGTTTTGGAGGTTAGACCCAGGGACTTCTCTCTTTTTCTTTTCTGTATCCTTCTTTCTCTCCTATGTAGGAGTGAACAGACTTGAGAAAAATGGGACATAGACATTGTATAGGAAAGATCAAGAAAAAAGGACAGATTATTGAATATGGCCTTATGCCTTTGTATACTGATACAAAATTAATATTATATTTGGCTAAATTGGTATTGATCATTGTATATTAATGCAAAATTAAGATTGTATAGGGCTACATCGGTATTGATATTTGTATATTGATACAAAATTAAGATTATATTTGGCCACAATGGTATTGACCCTTGTATATTGATGTAAAATTAAGATTGTATTGGGCTACATCGGTATTGATCTTTGTATATTGATACAAAATTAAGGTATTTGGCCACATTGGTATTGATCTTTGTATATTGATACAAAATTAAGGGTAATGCTTCTTAAAGGTATTGTTCCTAGTAATGCTTAAAAATGAAATGCCAAGTTTTGGCCTCTTGATACCAACCATCATAAACTTTTTAGGATAATTAAGAAATGGAAACTAATAGTCATGCAAGCATGTCATTTTGTTAGTTACTATGACAGTCTATCACAGTTATTTTCTAAGCTACTCAGAAATCAAGTTGCTAAGAGACAAGCAGTATTTGCTTATCTAAATATAAGAGATAGATAGGGCATCTTCAAAAACCTCAAGATATCTGCAGAATATGGCATTCTGGCATTCAAAGATGTTTTCTTTTCTTTTTTCTTTTTTTTTTTTTGGTTTTTCGAGACAGGGTTTCTCTGAATATCTCTGGCTGTCCTGAACTCGCTTCGTAGACCAGGCTGGCCTCGAACTCACAAAGATCCGCCTGCCTCTGCCTCCCAAGTGCTGGGATTAAAGGTGTGCGCCACCACCGCCTGGCTTCAAAGATGTTTTCTTAACTTAAGATTTTTTGATATCGAGACATGTCAGCTCCTGACAGCACCCCCTATTCTACTCCAAGTAGAAGATGAGCATAGAAGAATCTCCAGTGGGAGATGATTGAATTGGTGGTAAGCCTTTCTCTTGGCAAGAAAATCCCCTTGCTTCAACTGTAGACAGACTTCTGTCCAAAAAGGACAAAACTTGGAAGCAGGTAAGTCGACAGCCTAGCTCTGCCAAGACAGGGTAGACAAGTCCTTCATAATTCCTGCTCTACAATCAATGTCTGTCAGAGAAACGGGGCCAAATGGCTGAAGATTGATGCTGTAATGTATGGAGAGAAAATGGGAACTGTCCAGGCAGCCACTGGTATGTCATTTCTTAGTTTTGGAAGCTGCAGGCCCTGCACTTCCTATATAATCAGATATATTTATCCCTCTCAGGTCTCTGATATGGTTGAAGAATAGATAGCTAGGGTCTCATAGTTAAATTTTGAGTTGTTTAGGAATCAACAGGGTGTTCTGGATCTAAGAAGATGTTTTTAAAATTGTGATGCAAGTTAGTATGAAAGCTGAGTTAGATATAGAACTTTAAACTCATGGAGATGGTTAGATAGTAGAATGTTAAAGTCAGGTGCCAAATACATATGGACTGGACATTGGGAATGTATGCTAAGCCATATAACTCTCATAATTGTGGCCTATTTATTTCTGTTGTTTTGTATTGTATTTATAGTTATAAGAGAAAGAACCATTTGTTGGACTGAAAGGGAGAGCTGTTGGGGGGAAAAAGAAATACCTTAAACTAAAAAAAAAAAAAGGGAAGAGGATGGTGGGGCTGAGGGGGAGGAGGGTGGAAGGGTGGGACTGGAGGGGGGAATAGGGAGGGAATTGTGATTGAGATGTAACTTGAAGAAATAAAAAATAAATTATTATTAAAAAATAATGCTGTAAAAAGTGTCCTTAAAAAAATAACTCATCAAATACCATACTAATGCTTTGGATATACTAGGCTAAATAGAATTCATTAGTTCGCCTGTAACTTTTACTTAAACATTTTAATTTACATTTTATTTTTGAGTTATATTTTGTTTGGACAATGCTAACCTATAATATAATTTCAAAAAAAGATGTAGTAACATAGCAAACACAACGTTCTTCTGAAAAGATGATCATCTAAACTCAAACTCTAAAAACCTGCCTGTGCTAGCAAGCATTCCAACTATATTCATCTGACAGTAATTCACAGTTTAGAGGTAGGTTTTGAACTTGCTAAGTGCCATGAAAGGCATCCTCAAAAGCATCACATGGGGTCTCTACATTAGTAAAGAAAAATGGAGACACTTGTCTTTTTATGTCCATTAATGCTACAGGAGAGTAGTTTTAGGTCCACACTTGGTCTTTACAAGCATTTTTTTCAAAACTGCATTTTATTGGCTACTTAAAGTTTTACCATGTGTACAATGAATTTTCTCTGCAATAGCATTCATTTTTGCCTGTGAATGGTACTTACTACTTATGTCTCAGACCCTCTAAGTAATCCATGTACCTTTCTTTCCTTGTGAAAGGTAAGACACACACTATGTTATTGATATTTTCCATTCCCTTCTGTAATTCCTTGGTAAATGTTTAACTAAATTCATATTAAATTGAAAAAGTGAGCCAGAACAGAAAAGATAAACTGGGAAATTAGAAAAGATTGAAAAAAGACACCCAATTGTTCTTAAAGTATTTACTTCAATTAATTGTTTTATTTTATTTTATTTTATTTTTTTTTTTGAAATTTTTTTTCCTTTTACAGGCAAAATATTCTTTAATGGGATTACGGGACAGAGATGTAACTCAGGGGTAGAATGCTCCTATGGCACATATGAATCTTCTGAAGAAGCACACACATACAAAAGAGATTTATAGCTGGGCAATTAATAGGAATACATCTTAGGCAGATGTGAACATCACACAAATGTAAACTGTGGAATCTGAGAGAAAGGACATTAGAATACTTTAATTTATTTATTATCTTATTTTTGACAATTTCACCAGTTGTTACAACGTATTTTAGTCCTTTTTACCCCATCACCATGTCTCACTCCCCTCCTTCTTACACAAGAGCAGGGAAGACGGCCAGGAAACTGTCTTCTGGCTCTGACATGCACGGATGATATACTCATGAACACGGAGTTATGAAGAAGTGTGCCAGGTGCTGCGCACTCACTATAATCCCAGCTGAAGGCTGAGGGAGGGTGATGGTGGGTTCTGGAACATCCTGGCTACAGAGTTATCTCAAAAGAAAAGAGAGGAAGGGGGCTGGAGAGAGGGCTCACTGGTTGTTCACCCAGAGAACCCTGGTTCAAAACCCAAGACCTACAGAGCAGTTAAAAATTGTCTGTAACTCTAGTTCTAGGAGATCTCTTTGTGTCTCTTGCAGGCACCAGGAACAAAACTGGTACACATATATACATGCAGGCAAAGTTCCCATATACTGAATGAATGAATGAATGAATCTTTAAAAAGAAAGGAGGGAGGAGCGTGAAGGAAAGGAGAGGGGAGAAATATTTAACATATTAACTATATAGATAAATGTATTTGGAAATAGAATATGAAATATTAGGAAAAACAATCAGTGTCCACTTGAAAGTAAACAGGAAATAGTAACACTAGAGGCTATAAGGAGAAACTTATGTTGAATAAAGGAATATTTGTCCGACATGTACAATATGTAATGGCTTAGCAGAAATGTTTACTTTATTGCAAAAAACATTCAATACATAAAAACATGTATGACTATATAACTGTGGGAATTAACTCGATTGGTAAATGTGTATCATGAAATAATTGACCTTAGTATTAATTTTTCTTTTCCAGGGTACCACAGATGAGATCCACCAACCTAAGTAAATTAAATTAACCATGTGATGCTGGGGGAGCAGTGATAACACTTATTTCAGAGACCCAGAATGAGACTATAGCATTACAACAAATATAGATGAAGAAGAAAAGACCTAGGCTGACTGATCAAATAGAACATCGACGAGCTGTGTATGGATACAAAAAAGGAAATTTGTGTCTCTACCTGGATGTGAGCAAAAGACCTGTACACACAAAGGAAAACACCAGTAGTATAAATCAACCCGAGAGATAGGACAAAAGAGACACAGATAAACCTGCTGTCTGATAACCTTTAAGACTTAGATGACCAAGCCCAAAACTAGATACACTGTTTAGATTGTTCTGCAACTTTCCCTATCTTATCACAGTGTTTGGGAAAGTTTCTTGTCTGTTGGTTTTCAGTTTAAAGTTTGATCCGTCAGCAGGTAGTTAATGGACAGAAAGAAAATGAAGTGTGGACATTGTTGTACAAATCAATACACTATTACTTTATTGAAAAATCAATCCAGTCAAGTACAACATTCTTCTCTTTGAGTTATCATTCTCGTCACTCTAGATCTATCCAAATTCCCTTAACACTGCTTAAAACTTACTTTTTAAATAGCAAGGCATTAAATTCTTGTTAATAATTCAAGTCGAGTGTGCCAGTTTCCTGCCAAGAAGAAGACTGATAAGCTATTGCTCTCACTTAGAGTAAAGCATGTTCAGATGCATGTGCTCAGGGCTTTGTCCCTAGCTGGATGCACTATTATAAAAGGAGATAGAAGTTCAAGAAGAAGAGTCTAACTGGAAGAAGTAGTCACCACAGGCATGTCCTACCTAGAAAGATGCAAAGGATTCAGGTGCATACAGAAGAAAAACAAGAGAACTGCTGAGCAAGGTACTGCGAAAGATCAGCCTGCGCATGCAGGTACCTGTTGTGAAAAGAAAGGCAAGGACGGGTGATGCGGTGAAAACAAGGAGCATGGTGAATGTGATGTCAGAGGTTTGCGATTAACGATTCAGTGAAATAAGGAGTAAGATCGTTTTAAGAAGTAGTATGAGTAAAAGGAAGGGATGGAATAAGTAAACATCCTGGCCACCTTGAAACAGCCTAGCGCCATCTGAGAAAGGAGTCTCCATACGAGCTGCCCATACTAGACTGCCCTGTGGACGTGCCCATGGGGGATTCTGGTGATCCTTGATTGGTATTGGAGGTCCCAGCCTCAGTGAGTGGCATCATTCCCTGGGCAGGTAGTCCTGGGCTATAAAAGAAAGCTAAGCATGACTTTGAGCCAGTTGGCGTGTATTCCTCCTTGGTTTTTGATTCAAGTTATTGAGTTTCTGCCCTAACTAACCCAATGATAGGCATAAACTTATAAGGTAAAATAAACCATTTTATTCTCTAACTTGTTTTTGGTCACTATTTTATCACACCAACAGATATCAAACTAGAAAAGTGATTACTGGGGAAATAGAATGGTGTTGGCACTGTAACAGTATCCATGGATATAGTAAAGAGAATAAGGAATAAGAAACAGCGATTGGTTCTGCATATGTTCTTAATTTTAAAGATTCATTTCTTATATTTTTTTGTGTATGAATGTTTTGCCTACATGTATGTATGTGTGTCACATGCATGCCCAGTGCCCATCAAGTCAGAGAAGGCTTTTAGAAACTGGAATTATGGGTGGTTATAGACCACAATGTGGGTACTGGGAACTGAACTTGGCTCTTCTGCAATAGTACCAAGTGTTCTTAAACATTAACCCATTCTCTCATCTCTGATTTTTGATATATTCTCATAGCTAAAACACAATTGTTGAGTGTTTGAATTAAGTGTGAGAAACAAAGATTAATGTCGTGGGTTTAGCTAAATGGCAATGGCATTGACTAAGATAAAAAGGAAAACAATATTTGAGAGAAAACTCAGAAACAACAATTTGGTTAATAAAATGTGTGCAGAACACTTGGCATCCTACTAGAATGGAAGTGAAGGAGATATGAGAATAATTAGTGTCTACAGGATAATGAAAGCAACAAATGCATAATCTCATTACGTGATCTACAGGAGAAAAGGTTTTCAGGAATAAGACCAGCAGGGAGAATGCAATCTCCCAAGTACAGAAAGAAATAAAAGAAGGCAAGAGTAGAAAATAGAGAAACTGACACAAAACTGAAGAAAGACACTGCTGGAGTGTAATGCTGCAGCTGGTTTAAAGTGAAGAAAATTTAAGTAGCCAAGCAACAAGGTCAGTGGTCCAAAGGTTTCAGCAGTATGAATGCAAGTATGGTGATTATCAGAGAGCCTTACTGGAACAAGAGCTTATTTATGTTAAACAGATGTTTTCTATTTGAAAATTAATGAATATGGCTCACAAAGTAAGAAACAAATTAGAACTTCGTAAGATCAAACAGAAAAATCATATAAAAATCAATATAATTATAACAAAGAAAAAGTTTTAAAGGAGCAATTTTAACTGAGTTTTGAAAAAATCCTATTAAATATAATCTATTGCAATAAACTAGATTTTAAGAATTACTAAATGCACTGCCCATGAAATCAGTAATAAGATGTGTCCGTTATTCAGCTTCTAGTCAACACTGTATCAAAGACTCAGATAGGGCAATAAAACAACAGGAAAATAGAGGTATCAAAAAAATTAAGTGATCAGTTTTGGATGATATTACTTCTACAAACAAAAATTTAAGGAATCTACAAAAGCTTATAATTAATGAAGGAGTAGCAACAGCAACACAAAATGTTTGCACTAATCATCAATAATTCTATTTCTATGTACCCCATAAGTCAAAAAATAAAAGTAAAGCAAAAACAAAAAAATGTTAAAACATGAAATAACATGTTTGCTGAAAATAAATCCATCAAAAACCAGGTAAATTAACTATACACAAAAATAGAAGATATCCTAAATATTTAAAAGGTGAAACAAACATGTGAACTGAAGGGTTAATAAACATGTCAATATAACAAAATGAAGCTACTTGTTTTGTGGTAAAAACTGACGAGCTAATGTACATGAAAATACAAAGACGAAAAATCAAGGCAATCTTAAAAACCAAAGTAAAGACAGATGACTGCATTATCAGCTATCAAGATGTACCAAAAAGGTATACAAAAATCTTGTAGTGCCTAAAAACAGAAACAAATCTTCCTGTCATAAGGTCCCTGCTTTATAGCAAAGATACTTCAGTGCAGTAGAAACTATCTTTTCAGACAAATGGATTAGCTACACACAAGTGCATGTACTCAACAAAAGGGTTATATTCCAGGAAGTACACTCTACACAAAGTAGCATAAGGCAAGAATGCAGTGAATTAACTGAATCTACTGGAACTTTAGCTTAGCAACATGGCACAATCTTGCCATCTTTTCCCACATAATCATTGGTCACTACAAGTTGTAGCTCATGTTGTCATTCTCTGTACTAATATCATGGGTATTATCTTTTTTTAATTGGGTTTTTTTGAGACAGATGTTACAGTGTAGCATCTCAAACTTGTAACTCTCTTGCCTCAGGATCCCTAGGGTCTGCAAGAAAAATTTTCCCCATTTTCTGCTTTCATTCACAATTTCTTAACAGCATGCTAATGCTTACATTCAAAGCATCATATCAAATGTTCTTTAATTATCAAACAATATTACCAATCAAAATGTAATATGGTTAGTGACTGTCAATTGTCCAGTAACAAAAGCTACACCCAAAAAGCCGTCAATATGTATCACTTACCTTTTCAAGTAAGTAGCCAATGACTAAGAAGCCTTTTCCCCCAAGCATCTGTTCTTGCATGGCTACTGAGCTCTTAAGTAGATCAACGAGGAATGCCAAAAGAGTAGCACTGTGTGCAAAGTACAGAGAATTTCATTTTGTAGTCATTAAGTATTTATTATGAACATAGTGTTCCATTTCAGCAATCTGTTTGCCAAGTAATAAAAACAAACAAATTAATTTCTATTTTGCTTTAAAATGCTGTATGGCTTTTAATGTACAAACATGTATCCTCCCACAAGCAACGGAATATATGATTAGTTCTATCCTTCAACTTAAAAACAATAAATTAAAAAAATAATTGTATAATTTATATTTCAGTTAAGCATGAAGTATCTATATATGTATACAAACATATTTCCTACTTTAAGTGAATCTGACATAAGAAACATATCACTATTGTATAATATATACACTATCATAATATTGTATTTAAAACCAGGCTTTCAAAAATTTTTAAATAGGTACAGTACATTGTTTTTGAAGAACATAGTTGTTCTTTAACTATTGTTCATAAGGATTTATTTGATTTAGAAAAATCAACCAGAGAAATGTCACATCCCACTTATGTCCACACATGCCCTCATAAAAGCTCATGAGAGCAAAGTAAAGAAATGACTTATGTATTGTAAAAATGAGAAGCTGTTAAAGTTAATTACAGAGTGTACACAAGCACATAAAATCAGATAACAGTAGGAACCAAACAGAGCTGAGCACTGCACACGGAGTGAACAAATGAGGACACAGTCGGAAGTGGTTGCATGAATTAGGCTTTGATGCATTTCTTCACAAGTTATATATTTCAACCAACAGTACTGACACATGAATGACAATATCCACCCTTCATTATATATGCTTAATGAGCTTATAATACATTGCCATAAACTAGACTTTATCACAAACTGAAATAATATCGATCTGAAATATTTTGTAATATGCCTTGAATCACCTATTTATAATAAACACAGCAGTACTCATTCTGAAAAGTATTTAACAAAATTGGATAGTGAGGAAAGCTCGGCAATTAGTAAAGAAACCTAGTTGACTGGATTTTTACTTATTTAGCTCTCCTGGTTTCAAAAGGATTGACAACACACTTCTCCAATAATTTTGAATATTCATTCATTCATTCATTCATTCATTATTCTGCTTAAAATCAAACGATTTCTCGTAACAAGCACCAACAGCAAAATGACCATTAACATTATTATAAAAAAATTGATATTTGAACAAACTACTTGTCATTCTAAAAAACATATTATCTAGAAATAAAGAACTTCATCACAGGAAATTAAAACTCAATCACATTAGCTAGCTCTACAGCCTTAAACCACACCAATAAAAGTAAAAATTCTATTACCAATCAGGGGTCTTTTTTTACTTTGAACCAAAGGTATCTCTAGGAAAGGCACAACTGGCACCAAACCCCTTGGGGTTCTGTGAAGAAGCTATTAAGGAATCTAGTTGATTTTAACTGAACTGAATCAACAGTCAATTCCACTTCACAAATACCTACTTAAACCCTCTATTTGATAAATAACACTTCTGTTTAAATATTGAAAACAAAGAAAGCTACAGCGCAGCTATTCCATAATTTCCAAACTCTTTGTGGAATTTCACCTACACATGAATTAGGGGAGTGGGTTCCTAAGCATCAGAACTGTCAAAAGGGAAGACTCAAGTCTACCTCACAAAGGTCCCTACGATACATTAAGAAAAAGCAGGAAGTATTCTTTGAGAAAGTTATAAACATTTGCAAAACCACATAAAATTACAAGGATGCTGTGGACTTTTATAAAACTGTACATCACAAAACTATCCATTTGGAATCATGTAATGTGTGAACTCAGACCTCTAAATACAGTAGCACTCCAGTGCAAAAGCAGAATAATACATTTGTTATTATTCCAAAATCTGAACACAAGACGATGCTGTCCAAAAGCATTGATTTCACTTTGGTATTACCCGTGACAACAGAAAACTCAAATGTATTTACTAACCAAAGTATTTTTAATTTATACCTAAGATCAAATGTAATAATAATACCAAATCTTTTCAAAAATCTTTAAAATAAGGTATTTTTGACATGGTGGACTTAATAGTAAATAGATGGCCATCTTCGAAGAGGTACAATTTCAAACATAATTTAGCAAACTTACCAGCAACTAAAATGCATCGGATTGCTGCAGGGCTCACAATAAACTTGCAAAATTCTGTGTACTGCCATACAAAATTTCTCTCCATTCTTGCCTATTTCCAACTCCCCTAGATACAAAGGCAAATATAAAGGATACTTCAGCCCATTCCTACAGCTCCTGCATTCCACTTCCTGTCTAGAACACATCAGTTCATGTGTAGAGAGTCTAAACATATAGACTAAGCCAAAAGGCAAGCAGCTCTCTCAGCCAAAACTAATACAACATAGAACACACTTGTGTAAAGTACAGCCTCAGCCAGGGACAGACTGTCAGAGGGTTCCTTGGCATACAAGAAGGTATTGATTATTATGCAGTGATATAAGATTGTTAACCTTTTCAATTAGAAGTACTGTGATATATTTTATTTGGTATGTAAAAATCATACTTTAGGAATGATTGAGGGTTTTAAATCCTATTTCCTTTGAAGGAAAATGATATTGAAAAATCTATTTCTGGGACATTTTCTCCTGAAAACTTAATTACCATCTTCAAATTTTTGATAAATTAGCAAGTAACATTCAGGTATCGTTATCTATGAGAGCTAAATGTTAGAGGGTGGAAGAGGTAGCATGATACCAAAAACAACTCAGGATATTTTTTTTGCCAGGGTCTGTCCACCATCTTATTAGAGAATAATATAACAGTCTTTATCAACATATGAGAATATTTAGTTACCATATAAAAAGATAAATAATTTTAAATGAAAATATATACACTATATTTTCATTCGACTATAATGTATGTGAATACAGATTGAATTATTTCCACTGCCTCTTCCTTAGGCATAAAATATTTTGAAATTCTGTTTTCATCCCTTTAAGAAGCCTAATATTTAAATGTACTAAAATTTTTCAAAGATTATTAAAATTATAGAAATTACCTACTACCCCATAGATTCATTGCTATGTTTGTCACCCTAGAATATACAGACTTGTACCCAGCTACTTGGCAGGCCAAGCCAAGAGAATCATTTTGTGTGGGATGCAGAAGAAATTCAAGGCTTTCTCAAGCAAGTTTGTAAGACCCTGTCACAAAATTAAAAGGAAATTGTGTTCCAGGGATATAAGTAAATGGAGAAATTCTTACCTAGCATATATAAAGCCATAAATCTAATTATCAGTACCTTAAAAAAGGAGCATTTTAATAAAAGAATCAATGTACACGAAGAGTTAACCCCTACACAGTTTAAAATGAGAGAGGTCTAAACCAAACGTTTCTCACTACAAGTATAGTTAGCAAGTTCTGAATGTGGTGCTCCTGAGGACATCACCTCAAAGACCCCTGGGTATGCAAGGAAACATCAACACCAGCAATGTCGCCTTCCTCAGTGTGCACAGCGGCTTCACACCAAAGGAAACTACTTAGAGGAAACAGTAAATGCAACACTGGTGGAAGGAAGGACAGACAGAAAGCATGGTGGTAGCACAGGGTATCTTTTCTATGAAATCTCTGCTCAGAATTTCAATGTTTTTCTTTGGGCAATTTAAACATGCAACAGCTACCACTGTTACATATACTTAAAAGATTCTGCACAGGCTTTCCAAAACACAAGTCACTAGGCATTTATATCTTCCTCTGTTATAGACTGTGACTTTGCATTTCAACATCCTATATCTGATATACAAAAAAAAAACCTTCAAAGTCTAAAATTTAACTATTTAGATGTACCAATGAAATAAACAAAAATGTTAAATGTATACATTGCCTGGAGAGATGGCTCATCAATGAAGAGCACTGGCTGCTCTTGCAGAAGACCAGGGCTTGGTTCCCAACACCCAAATGGTGGCTTATTTGCACCTCCAGTTCCAGGGGATATGGCACTCTCTTCTGGCCTCCAGGGGCACCCACAAATTAAAATGTCCTTGTGCTCACCCTTCTGCTTTGGACTCACACCACCTCAACACCTGCAATGTAGCAAGAATGCTTCTCTGTCACTACAGCTCTGACTTTTTAAAAAAGTCATGCAAATGAAGAGCATATGTGATGTTCCAAGGTTCCCTTCTAGACTTCCATATATTACCCAAATTTGAGACTGATCCTAGTAAATATATATATATATATATATTAAATATATATTCGGATTATTTTTAATTGATAAATATCTCATGGTAGACATTGATGAGTCTCTTTGGACATCCATTCATCTCAAGAGAGCACCAGGGTTACAGCATGGCAGTGTAAATAGGATGACTATAAAGGTACACAGGAATGCTTGTTTGTGAGAAGTTTCCACTCTTTTCTCAGAAATAAAACCAGAGAGTAGGAAGTTAAAGTATACATGTACATGACTGAGTTTATACAGAACTGTCAAACCGTATTCCACAAACGTTGTACCCTTAGGTAATTCCACTAATATTGGGTCTCTGCCAGCCTTGGCCATGAAGGTTTTTGTTTTTGTTTTTTTAAACTCTGGTCATTCTACTAGGTGCACAGTGGTGCTACCGAATAGTGTCTATGTGTCTGTGTGTCTGCCTGCCTGTCTCAGTGTGTGTATATGCATGTGTATGCAGGTACATGCAGAGACCAGAGCCACTAGTTCAGCTGCAGTTATACACGGTTATATACACTTGATGTGGATATTAAGGGACAAACTTGGGTTCTCTGGCTCTCTGCAAGAGCAGTTTATCTCCTAAGCACTAAGCTATCTCTCTAGTCTCTGAAACCACTCTTGAAAGTATTTTTAATTAAGTGCCTATAGTACATTGTTTGATATAGAGAAAAAATAGTTTAACTTTGTATGAGAATATTTTGTTAAACTCTTGCTAAAGAATTCAAAATACTAAACTAAAACTGGAATTCCATGTGTGTCAGTTACTTCAGAATTTATATAGAAAGATTCATACCCCTTTGAGAACTATCAGGAACAATTCTTTGTCTGCAATCTCCATAACTCGTTGGTTTTCTTGTCTCCTTGCATTGGCTAGTGTTCCTGACAGAACTACAGACGGAGATCTAGAGACACAGATCAAGTCTATATACAGCACACCAATCAGTGGCTTTACAAACTGCAAAGGCTCACAGAAAAGTACTCTGTCCTTCTGGGGTCTCAGGACACTTCCTGGATCTAGAGTTCTTCTTTTCATAACTCTTATCAAAAAGTTGAGACTTTTGTTTTCTCCTCTTTTATGTTTTCCCCTAATTCTTCCCAAAGCCAGTGCTACCAGCAGGAAAACTGAGACAACAAAAAAAAATAAAAAGAAAAAAGAAAACTCAGAGATGATTTGTCCCACTGATGAAAGGGAAGGGTGCCCGATCTTCATGTTTGGCTGTTACAGTCTGGGCTCCATCAGTGCCTCTGCCTTCCCTGAGATAAGACTGACTGCTATGAGTTAGGGTACAAAAGGACGGTGCGGAAAAGAAAATAAACACGTAAGTTCTATACTAGAAATAAAGGGTTTCTCTTAGAGATATGATCATTCTCACTGATATTCTCCTATTCTCACAAAATACTATCCCCACACCTCCCCCCAGTTTCTCATGAATGTAGTTCACCCTTGAGAATACAGAGTAGTATAAACTGTAGTGAGAACAACATTAGAAGTCTGTACCTTTTGATCACTCTTCCTGCTACTGTGTACTCTTGAGAGTTCTCAAATAGTCAATAAAGTTTGCAAAATACAAGATTCTCTTCTTGTACTGAACGACAGAAAGAGAATATGCTCACTACAGGAATTTTTAATTCTTACTAATTTCGTCAAAATAAGAGGGTTCAATGTAAACCACTCTCTTGTGATTTTAGTATGCTAATGGGAAAGACCAGTGATTAAAAAAAAAAAGTACACCACTAGGTAGTCAAGTATATACAGTGTCACAGTATCAATAATCTTCAGATCCTTTTGTAACACTGAAGTACAATTCTGACCAGGAACTATGGCAACTCACAAAACTCACCAGATAAGAAACCAAGTATGCCAGAGACGACACTAGCTATTACTAATTCCCATGTTAACTTCCTTCACCTTGTATGTAAAGACTACTTTCCTAGCTCCATCACAGTTAGCGAGTCATCAAGAGAATGGGAGCAGAAGTCTCTGGTGGGATACAAAGCAAAAAGGTCTATGTATAACTCTCTAACCTCATTATTTTCCTAATAAAATAAATACTGGCTTCTCTGAACTATGAGAGCGAGACTTAAAACTCTGCATCCCTGAGTGAAATGTATCTTTCCATGCTAACACTATATTTTTCTTGAAGAAAGTCAGCAAACTTCATGTTTAATACTGTATTTGCTATTCTAACATAAGCAGATCTTAGGAAAAAACAACACTCCACACTACTACGTACTTCAAAGTTTTGTCTCACTAGTTTCTCCTTACTTAATTCTAATTCTTCTTTTTTTTTGTTTGTTTTTGTTTTTCGAGATAGAGTTTCTCTGTGTAACAGCTCTGGGTGTCCTGGACTCGATTTGTAGATCAGGCTGGCCTTGAACTCACAGAGATCTGCCTGCCTCTGTGTCCCAAGTGCTGTGTACCACCACCACCACCCGGCTTCTAATTCTTCTTTATGTTCACATTATATATTCCAGTATATTTGGCTCAGAAAACAACAGCAACACCAAACTTGTCTTAGTTCTTACAATGCTTTGCAGAAGCTATTAATAATATTCAGAGACCAAACACTTTAGCAAACATACACACTGATTTTTGGAGGACAGAAAACAAGATTATTTTATTAATATTTAAATATATTAATGCTGACTCATGAGAACAATGTTTGATTATTATTTTCTCTCACACAATTCTAAAATAGCCTTTTTTTTACTTCTGTAACTTTACTCAGTAGGTATAAATATAAATTATGAAGTGCAACCTAAGTACAAATCCTAAAAACCCTTTCTATCACTCAGCCAATATATACTGATGATCGTCTCTGGAATACGTTATCCTTACTCAATGTTCCCGATCAACTAGTTCCTGCAGCTGTGGGCAAAAACAAACAACAGCAACAACAAACAAACACCTGACCACTTGACTAAAGGCTGTACAACATTCCATTTCAAAATCTTCATGTCGTCCTTATGTAAATAGACTAAAGGGTCACCGGCTACAGGTGGTTCTTACACGGGTCACCTGTTAAGCAATACAAAGTTTCATTTTGACAAATCTGTCCAAGTCATGGAGCTGAGGCTGTCAGTGCATATATACTTCCTTGCTTCTCATGAACATCTGGATTTGCCTGTAACACTGATAGATGCCATGACTCCTTTTAGGGCTCCAATGTCATTCACAATTTTACAAAATCAAAAAACAAAAAATTTGCACTTCTACTGAGATAAAAATCTCATTTCATATTACTCTGATGATATGTTAGCCGACTTACATAACAAACAGTTTCTCCCTCCTCAAATTGTTAAGAATATTCACTGTAGTATGAGGAGGCTCTTGGCCCTCATATGACTGCTGAACTGGGGAAGGGGATTGTTATGTAGGGACACTCCATTCCAGAGGAGTGGGATGGAAGGGATAGGGGGTAGAGGGTGGGAGGGCAGGACTGGGAAGGGTAGAAAGAGGGCACTGTGATGGAGATGTAACCTGAATAAATAAATAAAATTAAAAAAAAAAGAATATCCACTGTAGACCACAAGCCATGAATGCATTAACTGTGAATCACATTTTTTCTAGTATTAATAGCTCCTCTTTTCAAATACATTTACATAAAAGGAGTAACTATACATCCTATGGTGAACATGTTATGTTTCTGTATGTGTGTAACTGTGTGATATTTAAATAAGTTTAAGCTATTCACATCATAATGTATCACAGTAAAGACATCCACGGTCCCTTCTCTTAGCTAACCTATCTAGAAGAGTACCACACAATAGCACATCAGAGCCTCTTACTCTCGCCAAATCGTACCTCAGAACCTACTGATTCTGTTTTCACTGCTCTTTCTAGTTTTAAGTTTAAACTTTCCTTATGCGAAACCAGGCCCTAACTTTATTAGAAATATTTTTAATTAATGCTTATGTCTTAGATGTTCCTACAAACAAGGTTTACTTCTAGAACACCACCAACTGCTACTAGTTCATATTTTTTAAACCTCCTTTATTTTATACATAAGTTGGCACAGGAAAAAATGTGGTAGAGATTATTTGGCATAATCTAGAATTTCTCTTGAATCCTTCAGCATCTCTGTCATTTCTGTTGTATTTACCAGATATGCAACTGAAGCAAGCATGTTAAACACAAAAAAATCAGTTCATTCATTTTCTTGTAAACTGATGAATATGCACAATTTCTCTCCATGAAGAATTGCTCAAACACATAAATATATACTTTGAGTTTCTCATTCCACAAAAGCTGTCAATAAAAATCTTCAATACTCAGATTCAAAGTAACCTTGTCCACTAATGAAGAATTACAAAGGAAGTATTTAAAGTGAAACAAATTTAATGTTTTTATAAAACTATCATAGAAATGTCAAAACAGAATTTAAAAAACAAATTTCAGTTTAATAGACAGATGTTCTAAACATGTGTGAGATAGAAAACTATCAGGAAAACAAACTTCTGTAATTATTCAATGAATTACTGATGGCTAAGCACATACTTTTTTCTGTGTCCTTGGCAGCTGATGATCTGCAAGTTTGCTTTTTTTTCCATTTACTTGAAATCATAAATTAATGGTCTCAAGACAGTCCTTTCCCAAGGACTCCTTTTTAATTTCATGTGACCAGTGCCAGGATCTACACTCTCACAGTGGATCCTCATCAAAGTTATACTGAGACTTGGAGGAAAGGGTCATATGAGTCATATTCACAACCATACAAGAAGGTATGGTAGAATAACCAGATAGCACCTGGCACCATGTAGGTCTGCACATGTCACCTGGCACCATGTAGGTCTGCACATGACCCCTGGGCAAGACACTCATTTCACAGGAACTAATCAGAACAAACTCCTTATCCTTAGGTTCCTGAGCACTAGTCTACGAGAAATCCTTGAATCCTCATACTTCAACTGTGGCTGCACTATATTAAAGTGGTAAATAGTAAACCTGTCTTTAAGAGTTACAAAAGGTCTATGTCAATTCTGCAACTGCTCTGAACCAACTGTAACCTCAACAGAGACAGCACCCCCAAACCTTTCCAGCAAGATTCCCTTCCACCTTTGCTCTACTGTAACTTATCTTTCCATTTCAGTTGAGTTACCATATAATAATAACAGGTGAGACCTTAAAGCAGAGATTTTGCTAGTAATTTGTCCAGAAAGAAATTACTCTCACTGTCAGCAGGCATGACCCCTGTAGGGGTTAGATAAATTAGATTTAGAAAATATATAGGAGTTTCTG
>CAJQZJ010028245.1:0-57537 GCA_907164525.1 Lophiomys imhausi | reverse complement strand
GTCCGCAGTCAGGACCTTTACACTCACCGGTCACTAAGCTTGTGTGATCCTGTGAGTGCTCACCTTCACACCCTCCTCATCAGCAGAATACAGTCAGGTCACATAATACAAGTGTAACATTTACAATATTTTATTGGGCTACAGCTTACAAATGATACTAGCATACTTTATGTTTTACAGAAAGGATGCATGGCTGGCACTTAATAATTGTATTTTTTTTTAATTTACCTTTGAAAAATCTTTAGTAAACTGACAATGAAAGTGTCTTTCAGAAGGAACAGGCACGACATAAAAGTATTCAATGAATATCACATACAACTTCTATCAACTCATGACCAACCCCATGATCTGCAATCAAAGAGTACAGAAGAGTGTGGAGACCAGAAGAACATTTTTACCTTTGCACCACATAATTTCTGATGAGAACTTCCAATGCACTTTTGCTTCACAGAAAAAAAAAATCAGCTTAAATCATTGGTTTGGAAAATGTTTACACTAAATCACACAATAATAAAAGAATGTTTTGATTGTATCACCTAACATTCTAAACTGTTCATTCTTATATCAAAATGTCTAATTTTATCTGAACCACAGATGGGATCAAAGATACTTGGAAGTTTTCTTATTCATAGGAATGAATAATTGCTCAAGGCAGTTAATAATTATAAAAGTATGGAGTTCCACCAATATAACACGCTGGCTTAATTTACTTTCTGAAAATTAAATAAAATTACTGAAAAAGCAGACTTCTGAACAATTACTACATGCACTGCCACAAGCTATTTGATCTGTATCATTCACCCACTAATCCATTACTCATCCATTCTGCACGCTGATGAAGGTTACACCTATGTATTTTCTTTAAAGGCAATCAGACAATTATTCCTGGAGACGAAGTACTGGAGTAAAAGGCAAATCTAGAGGTCAATTTAAGAAAATTAATTTTAAAATGCTCAGCTGTATGAATCTGGTGTTAATTTCTATACTGCCATCATCACAGCAGAAACTTAGAGTTCAAGTCCTATTTTAATACTTAAGTAGTTATCTAATATAAATAATATCATTAGTAGAAAGAAGGTCATATGTAAAGTAACATGAGCCTTTGGTACCTTATCTTAAAAAGAATGGTGATACACAGTGTTGAAAACACAAAATCAAAGATGTAAAAAAAAAAAAAAAAAAAAGAAAGAAAGAAACTTGTAGAATCACTTGTGGCTCATTCACTCTAATAACAAACTGTGGTGTGAAAGAGTTAATAACATACTATAAATTACACTAATTATCAATATTGAGTTCAGGATTTGATTCTAGATGGCGTAACCTGAAAATTCAGGAATGAGTAATAACATAATAATGTTACAATAATTCAGGATAAAATAAAGACAGAAAATTCATCTGACAGAAATGAAGTCATCCTCCTGGACACCA
Source organism: Lophiomys imhausi (assembly GCA_907164525.1). Classification (NCBI taxonomy): domain Eukaryota; kingdom Metazoa; phylum Chordata; class Mammalia; order Rodentia; family Muridae; genus Lophiomys; species Lophiomys imhausi. The sequence continues at coordinate 56,109 of CAJQZJ010028245.1, read as the reverse complement.
GACAGCAAGCTTATCCTCAGTGAGTGAGTTTAACTTTGCATTCCCCTGCACTAAACAAAACTTGAGGCTATAGAAACATTAAAAAGTTTTATAAAAAGGTACTGCTTAGTAAATGGAAAAGAAAAAACACTTTAGAATGAAACATGGAAACCACAACAAAACCTTACTATAACTTAGCTCAAATTCTCTTACAAGCCATTGAAAATGAGAAATTGCTGTAATTTTGTTGTATTTTTATTTATTTTTTTATTTGAAGTCAAATTTTTATTTGTATTTTGGTTATTTTAGTACATTATAAACAAAGTCTGTATAATTTTCATTATACATCATTAACATTAAGCAATTTTAATAAAATTTCCATTCTGTGAATGAGTCTTTGGTCAAGCCAATATTTTCCAGTAAGGAAAAACACATTATCATAAAGTTTCAAATTACTAAGTTGCTTAACTGGGCTTGTTTGTTCTATATTTATTATACAAACCAACTTTTAGAGAGTATACTGAATTTTCACTAGAAAATTTAAAAATATTAAAGTGATATTTATTTTCAACAAGCTGATACTGGCTAAAATAAGACAATACATTCTACTTTAAGGTCCCATAAATCTTTATGAACTTATAATCCCAACACAAGAAATTCTATAAGCCTTTACATAGCTAAAAATCTGTATTCATCAAGTGAGGACGAAATCCTATGTAGCAAGTTACTTTTAGCGTTTTTATGAATAAAGGGTCCTCTTGCTGACACACACTGTATTCTATCCTGGTCCCCTGAAAAGTGAGCTTTAAGAGACTGCACAGCAGACTGCAAATGTTTATAAAAAGCATGCCTCTGATAGCAAGGACTTTGAAATAATTAAATACTAATAGGAAAATTGAAGGGAAGACAGGATGGAATCCCACAGTGTCTTACATGTGATATGCATTGTTATTAAAGAGAACTGGGATATTTTTCCTATGATGTGTTTTCTAAGAGATATAAACCAAGAGCAAAATGTACGTTTTTTAAATAAGTTGGAAGTAGTAATTATGACAGGGAAACTGAAATGGATGATAAAAAGAAAGTATAAAAACAGAATGGCGACTTCTCCACTTTCATCTCTTTGGTGAAATACATACAACTTAAATAGTAAGATAAATGTGTCTACTAAAACGCGATTTGAACTCAAGCAGAAAACAATTCATAAATGTTAAGGCCCAAATAATCATTACATGTGATATTACCACTAATATTTTATAGCAGCTATTCATAAAGCAATACATTATTGTAATAATTTTATTTATAACATTCCAAACTAACATCCTCCTAAACTGTCACTGAGAAATATAATCTCTTTTGGATTAAAATTTTATGAATTCCAAGTACTTCCTAAGGACTGCTTAAATACCAAGGCATTTTCTCTGGTTTTTCTCCATAGCATTTAGCTTAAAATATAGGTTATAATGCATCACACTCCTCTTAGGTGATAAATAACAAAACATTTTTTATTTAAATTCAGAATCATAAAGCATGTTTTTTTTGTTTTTGTTTGTCTGTTTTCACTAAACTGATCTACCACAGGATTAAAATAAGCAAATATTCACTGCAAAGTAATAGCCTAAAAGGACACAACCTCAGGTTTCATTTTCACTTCAAAGCTTTTAACTGTCAAAACGTCAACCTTTATATTACATTGAAATAAAATAAAGGATAACCTACAGATAGACACTGAATGCCATAAATGAATATAGGATTTATATTTAAATATGTGTCATGAAATTACAGTCTCAAGACAGGAACAAGACCATTATCAATACTAACACAGAAGTCTTCAAAGTTAACTCAGTAATTTGAGAAAATCATGCCTTGAATTTTCCTGGATCTTAAACTTTCCCAACAACTTAATTCACTAATTTTCCATTAATTCAAAATTCAACAACTGATTAAAAATCTAGTATGTATGTGTATGAAGCCTTTATTATTTTTGACTGAAAAGATAGTATTTGTCTATATAACTTGCTCTTCAAATCCAAAGCAAAGAGGCTATATAATGCTAAAACTTATACTAAACACTAGGAAATACATATACACACCTTGATATATACAGTATTTTTAATAAAACAAGGGAACTATGAGAACTAAACATAAATTCAACTGCAGGCATTTCATTTTTACCTGGACACAAACAAACCATCATTTTTGTGTCCCTCAAAAATGAACTATCTTTAAAGGAAAGCTTATGCTACGTAATACTGTTCTAATCTTAGATCAAGGTACAGCATTATAAAATGAGTAAGTCTCTATGAAGTATATAACTTATTGAATATACCTCACCTTAGTACTTTAGTATAATCTGATAGAAGAATGAACATTTGCTGTGGGTGAGTCTGGAGCTAACTAAGCCTTTTTCTTAATTATATATCATAGTCACTTTATTTCATCTGCTATTACTTCTTTCACCTTCTAGGAAAAGGTTTTTTTTTATAATAATCAGAACATAAGCATTGCTCTTTTTATTTATTTTTTTATATTGTGCAGATATATGACTGCTTCGGTTCTAAAACATTCTTTTTAGCACTTAGGAAAAGACCAAAATCTGTAATACATTAATAGCATGGAGTATACCATGAATAAACTAAGAGTGCAAATGGTAGCATATGGTACATTCAGAGGAAACTTACCAGACGGTTGTCTCCACTTGACTGTCATTGAGCTGCCGGTTGTCCAGTTGGGCAAAAAGTGGGAAAAGCACTTGGATTCCTCCGACTGAATGGATTGCACTATGAATTGAATGGGTTACTATAGCTTTCACATCCTGCATCAAAGACAGAAGCATCTGTCAGACCTCCAGGACATGACTTTCAGCTCTATTTCCTGCCCTAGGCATCTTTATATGGTTAGTGTATTCTGATATTGCAAGAGTTCTCAAGCATGTAATTACCGATAGACAAACATGAGTACAGTAAAAATGAAGTAATTTTGACTAGTCACTTTTAAAGGTGGAATAAGCTGAGGATCCATTATCCTAACTTATGAAGTCAAATTAAGTTATTCTACAAGAAAGTGTTATTATTGGGTTTAAAGACATTCAAGTAATTTTCAAGTTTGCAGACAAGACATTCTCAAATCAGAGGAATTTTTACACCTAGTAACTAACTTCATGTTCAGGAAGTTAACAGATTTCATTTCAAAGGACACAGAAGCACACGATAACAGATGGGACAATTTTCCAAGTAAGTCAAAAGTTGAAGACAAAAGATTGGTTTAAGAATTCAAAAGCAAAAGCAGCAGCAGCATTTTTCAGGTGCGTAGCGTGTACTGGGGAGATGAGCACACTAATGCGCTTGCAGCATGAGCGCAGGCCCCGTCACTCACCTGGAGCATCAGTGCATGTGGGGAATGCACAAATATGGACGCATTTTCTTTTGGTGAGGACTCCAGGCAAAGCTGAGCATCAGTGGCCTTGGCATTGTATGAAAAGGCAATACTACTGGCCAGCTTCCCGTCATACAGAACCTGTTTGTGATGTTCTGCCAAATGAATATCACTCTCAGATTTAAACTTGAAGGTACTCTGTAAAAACAAAGCTTCATTAATACTCGTTTTAAAGTAACAGTAAGCTCTGAATCTTTAAAACACAGGAACAACTACAGTAATGATTTATTAAGTTTCCTCCAAGAATCTAGCAGTGGATATCCATGCTATCGAAGGCGGGGCTGTGCACCAACCACTCCCACTTCAGCTCTGAGACATGGTTCATCTGTTAACATGAAATACTCTGTTTTAGAATAGCTCAGTTTTTAGATTAAATCAAATACTTACAAACACGGGAGACCAAGTAAGTCTGGCTAAATTCAAGCAGTTTTCTAGCTGTGCCCTGACAACTCTGTGTAACTCCAATCTGAATGCAAACCACTACTTGCCACATGTAAGGCAACACAAATGAGTAAACGATCACATTTCCAAAGTTATGGATGGTACTCTATGTTTAGTTATCTCAATATTAGAAATAAGCAACACTGCTGTGCTTCACTCAGATACTTCATTCTACTTAACTGAATGTAATACAGAACATTACTTCTCACCTCAAGGTTCCCAAGCATAATTACTTTTTTAGACTCACTGATTCACACTTCTCAAACATAAAAGTAGCAGCTTCAAAATATGCCATTTTAAAATTAATTTTTTATTGTTGTCCCTAATGAATACTACGAAAGAAACCTGGAATCAGAATTTCTAAAAAATATTTAGTAAAATTATGATTTAGGCAGGTAGTTCTTTTGCCAAAATAAAGCAATCTAATTCTCTCCTCTCTGGGTAATTTTAAATTGTAAAATAGCATTTATCTTGCATTTCAACAAAATTATAAATATTTAAAAGCGTTAATATTTGTATTTAACCTAGTCATTTTAAACTATAATTTAATAAATATGTTAGCATGTTGACTTCTGTTGCAGACCACCAATCAAAGAAAACTTACCTGAGAAGAGTAAAACATGAGTTCATTTGTAGAAACAAACCTATCTTATGGAAGAGAAAGTAAATCAAGACCCACCAAAGTCCCCCAGTACTGCAAGGGCTGAGCGGGAGGGCTTGCGGGTCTGCTTGAAAAGCCACATGGAGATACCCAAGCCCTAGCTGAAGTTGGAGCAACACATGCCCCAGCTTATTATTGTTAAAGGAAGAAAAGATTTTTTAAACAATTTATTCATGTTTTCAAGATCTTGATCAAAGTTCCCTTCTTCCTCCCCTCCTAGCCCTCTTTCCCTCCCTCTTCCCCATCTCTGTCCTGTCCTTCTGATAGGACGAGAGGACTCCCAACATATCAAACCCCCTCAGTTCATCAGTCACATAAGGGCTAAGAGCTTCCTCTTGTACTGGGGCCTGATATGGCAGCCCATCTAGGGTAAGGTGTTCCACTGACAGGCAACAGGGTCCATGACTCGCTGCTGGGTGGAGTTAAGAAAAGACTTTTAATAACTTTTGAACAGCAGACTAAGATGAGCCAGCGAGGGGAGGGTCCAAGACAATACAGAAAGAGGTTAAACCAGGGCTGCATGCTCTTTGATACATTTCACTACTATGCTTTTTTTTTTTTTTTTGCCCCTGTAGCTAGTTACATGGGTAATTTGCTTCGTAATTATCAAACTTTCTTTTAATTTTTTAATAAAACATGAGTATTATTTAAAACTGTAAGAGACTATGTTGATGTTTCAATTAGCAAATCAAATATATATAAAGCACCAGCATGAGTTTCTGCTACTCTCACAATGATCCGGAAAACACTATTTTATCACCTACAACAGATACGTATTAACATGTATTATAAACATTTACTAGGATAGTAAAATCTATGAAAAAGTGATAAAGTAAATAACATATTCCCTAATGTGTACACTAACATATAACAATAGCATATGAAAAATATGTCTTAAATACAAGCCACAGCTGCAAAAACATAACAAATAAAATTCCCTGCTTGTTTAAAATACACTAAGATATTTAAACCATCCACATAAAAATAAAATGTTTTTGCTCTCTATAAAACTTTCTAAATAGATTTGTATTTTAAGAAATTTTCTAAATAAATGATATGAATTTTAAAAAATAAGTATTTAAATTTTGGTGATCCTACCAAAATCAATTTACAGATTCATTGCAATCTCCATCAAAATTTCAACCTTTTTAATGGATTATGAAAGAACAATTTTCACCTTTATATGGAAAAAACAAAAAAATAAACAAAAAACCCATGATAGCTAAAACAATCCTGAACACTAAAAGACCTACCAGAGGCCTTGCCAATCCTGATTTTAAGTTATACTATAAAGTTGTAGTAATAAAAATAGCATGGTATCAACATAAAAAAGATATATCAATGGAATAGAACTGAAGATTCTGACAAAAAACCCACATATCTTTGGACACCTGATTTTTTTTTTTTTTGAAGGGCAGGGACATAACACAACAAGGGTGCTGGTCAACTGGACGCTGCAGGCAGAAGGATGCAAATAGATCCATACTTATCATCCTGCATAAAACTTAACTCCAAATGGATGAAAGACCTCAATATAACCAGAAACACTGAATCTGTTAGAAGAGGAAGTGGGGATAACCTTAAACTCATTGGCACAGAGAAGACTTTCTGAACAGAACACCGTTAGTGAAAACACAAATGAGATCTCATGAAACTGACAGGTTTCTGTAAGGCAAAGGTCACCATTATTCAGTAACATGGCAGTCTAGAGAATGGGAAAAGATTTTTCCCAACTCCACATGGAGGTGTGAGCCACCATGCCTGGGCTGCCACATTAACATTAAGGATAATACATGTATCTCTCCCATAACACATACTGAACGCAGTTAAAAAAATACTGTAATGATTCTGCAATACACAATAAGTATGTCCTAGTGCTAGCTCTGTATTTTACAACTTGACATTTACAACATAATAATCCATTCTGGGCTATTAAAAAAAATCACATAAAACCTAAAAGCAGCATCTCTAAACCTATCTTGAAAAATATAGAATATGATCAGTTTATTTCTTTGCTATAAATTTTTTGGTAATACTGGAGCAGAAACATGATCCAAATTTGGTACTTTGATATTCAAAGTCTTCAACAACTTAAGCTTACCAAAAGTATCCAGGAGCTTCTTACAAACTGATCTCCCCTCCTCCCAATGAATGAGTGCTCTACCCTCAAGTCACACCCAATTATGGGTCTATCCACATATACCCTAACACCTCTGTTTCCACCCTGCAAGCCATGCCCTCTGTCTACAATCCATCTGAAGATGACTTACGTACTAGAAATTCTTTAAAAGTCTTAGGCTGAAATTAATCATCCTAGCATAAAACTTTGATATTTGTATTATGTTGCCTTTCAAAGACACTAACAACCTTCAATTACAAATGTTTAGGGATTTAATTATTACATTCCCATAAAATGTTATAAACGTAATCATATGAATCCCAAAAGTTTAGAATACTTTCTTGAATTTAAAAATAATAAATATATTTTTTAATCAAATACCCTACAATCAGCATTACCACCCCTAAATATGTAAGATTATTGGAAAGAATAAGGATCATATTCACAGTCTTGACAAAAAATAGCAAAATTAGTAAAGAAAATTTCAATGCATGCAATGAAGTCAGTATTTTAACACAGCAGAAAATGACTAAACCAATAAAATGTAAAAATATTAAGATAATAATATATATCAGTTTACCTACTGTGTCAAGTACTGACCTCATAATCACTGTAACATTTCATGAATTAAGGAAAAAAAAGGACATTGCTGATATAGTGTCCAATAGACACTATTTAACAAGTGTCCACAAGATATTTCAAACTAAGTCTCCTTTGCCAATATCAAGGAATTCCTGAAATGGATACTCTACTATAAGCAAAGATTTTTAATCTGCCTATAGTGCCCTGGAAGGACAGATATTTCAAAAAACTGGAACTTTAAAAAGTTAGACTATGGACATGGTTAGATAGTAGAATGTTAAAGTCGGGCACCAAATACATATGGACTGGACATTGGGAATGTATGCTAAGCCATATAACTCTCATAATTGTGGCCTATTTATTTCTGTTGTTTTGTATTGTATTTATTGTTATAAGAGAAAGAACCATTTGTTGGACTGAAAGGGGGAGCTGTTGGGGGGAAAAAGATATACCTTAAACTAAAAAAAAAGGGTAGAGGATGGGGGGGTTGTGGGGGAAGAGGGTGGAAGGGTGGGACTTGAGGGGAAGTAGGGAGGGGATTGTGATTGAGATGGAACTTGAAGAAATAAAAAATAAATTATATTAAAAAAAGTTAGACTGAAGAATCATAGCTATAAGAAGGTAGGAGATATAACTTACAGAAATGTCTGGAACAGAAAGAGGTGTAATTTTTTTTTTCTTTTTCTTTCTCTCTTGGTTTTTTGTTTTGTTTCTTGAGACAGGGTTTTTTTGGTTTTTCAAGGCAGGGCTTCTCTGTATAATAGTACTAGCTGTCCTGGAACTCCCTTTATAGACCATGTAGGCCTCAAACTCACAGATATCTGCCTGCCTCCACCTCCCCAGTACTGGGATTAAAGGTGTGTGCCACCACTTCCAGCAACAAACGTAAATCTATATGTACACTTTATATATATAAATAAAACAGAATGTCTGAGGCTGTGGACATAAATCTGCTCTTACAGGATCAAAACTCCAAACTCCCCAACAAACAGCAGAGCTCCTGGTATGTCTATTCCAGCAGTGACAGCAGCTTCTGCTTCCTGGGACTGCTGGGTTACACCCTACTCAACTACACAAAAACCCCATAGCTCAGCACACAGTTCTTCCACAGCACCAGGTTTTCACAGGCCCCAGCTGTGTTGGCATCCTCAACTCTGACCACCCGAAAAGGTCAGGTATTCCATTCCTTGTACCTCACTCACTAAATAAACCAGATTCTCAGAATCTTTAGACATGTGTATAATAAACTTATTCTAAACTATACACTTATACATAAGTTTTACTTCACATATAATACATAATCAATATATAAGACAAAGGTCTGCAATCACAGAAATTTTAATTGAATTCATCTAAGTATAATTTCCCATTAATTTCTTCAGACCATGTTCTGATTGCAGGGAATTGTAACCAGGAGAGTCAAAAACACAGATGCGGAGCAGTATGATGTATCAACAATAACACACAAGGTAAATGGAGCAAATAAACCACCATTCAGAAGTTGTCAATAGGAAAATAAATCAAGGTCCTGCAATGCACTTCAGTAGGAGGCACACTTTAAATACAAAGAGAAACTAAAAGGTTGCATAGAAACAGAATTAACAAACAAGCTACAGAATGAGAGAACATACTAGCAAACTATGATTGAGAGTTATGTGTACAATATATAAAGAACACCAAAGTTAACAACAAAATAGAATTAAAATAGCCACACTGAAGTTATGCAATAGACTCAAACAAGCACAAGAAGGCATGCACACCAACACCAAATCTGCTCTCCAAGGAAATGCAAATTAACACCACAAGAAGAAACTATGTCACTCCAATAACTCTGGAAAACACCAAAATGATGATGAGGATGTGGAGAAGGGTCCTCCTATGTGGTTGGTTGGTGTGGGTGTAAAAGAAGAGAAAAAATAAACAGAGAATAAAAAGAAAATTTTCCTATGGAGCAGCAATCCCACTACAGGTAAATGGATGAAGAAGCAATTTTCTCCTCCCCTTCCTCCTCCCCTTGTAAAAGTTTGCAAAGCTACCTGGTAGGGCTAAGTGAGGTCAGAGCCCTCAGGAGTAGGAAGGAGGCTACTGCAGTCAAGGAGAGACAGCAGCCCCCTGATCCCAGTGATGATCAGTAGGGTGGAAAGGCTTGTCCTCTTATGCAGAAGCTGACAGGTGAGCATGAGATTCCTGAACACAAAGGCACACCTTGTAACAGTTAATTTTCTATTGTTGCTAAGAAAGTGTTTATTCTGTCTTATGGTTCCAGAGGGTTACAGTCCACAACGGAAGGGCAGGCACAGCCATGGGCAGGCAAGGGGATAGGAGCACGAAGCTTGCTCATCACATTTTATCCACTCAGGAAGCAGAGAGAACAGGAAGTAGAGCAAGACTCCCAAAGCCCACTCAGGTAGCTGAGTCATCCAACTCAAATCAGAGATGGATATCAGCTCGGGACAGGGCCAGCAGAGACACTGTGCAGGGCTTCTGGCTATGATGTGAGGAGCAACAGAAGTGGAGAAAGCTGTAAGCTAAGGACATGGCATCAGGGTTCCCATTTCAGCAAACTGGTCCTCCAGAGGCCTGTAGGCTAGTGGTGGAGTGGCTGAGGTCACAAACTGACTTTTTTAAAATTATCACCTGCCTTGTGATAGCTACCAGGAATGGGTCCCCAGGATCTGCCTCCTCCCCTCTTTGTCCAGCTTGAATCTGGGGTTGGAAAACCAGAAGCCAGAGTGGCTGTAGCACTGCACATGGTATTTGGTGCTGACAGGAGAAATCCTAACAAAGGCCCCTGATCGTTTATAGGTCCTCCCTCGAAGCACTTCTTGAGTCCTTCTGGGAGAGACTGACAGACCCCACAGCACCCCAGCTGCTGCTTCTGTTCCTCCTTTGTTCCCTCCTGGCTTTATGGATAAGCCGTTTGGCATGACCCTGGCTCCTGGCCAGCTCCCAGTTGAACTGCATTGATATGAGCTGGTAGAGCAGGCCACTTGACCAAGAGCCTTCCAGGATGAAACATAGCTTGTCTGCTTCCTCACACGCCTGGTGGACACTATCCAAAGGGTACTTCTGGCTGTCGTCCTAGTGATGAATTATGAGGAAATGCCCAACCTGTTTTCACACTTCGCCACAAAGGTCTTATGTTTCTGTTCCCTCGCCTCCTCTTCCTTCTTAGGCTTGGCACTGACCATAAACTTGCTGGAGCCATCACACAAAAACTCAGCAAACAGGTCTTACAGTTCCTCTATGCACAAGAGCACTAAACAACAGCGTATGTTTACCCCAAAGTGAACTCCTTGTGCATCCCTTCCAAATGTACCACCTGCCCTCCTCACAAGCTGCAGGGCACCTCCCACAGTGCTGGGCCTCAGTCATCTCCAGCTCCTTCAGGTGCACTTGCAACGGCCCCAAAGAAGGCTCTTGGTCAAGTGGCCTGCTCTACCAGCTCATATCAATGCAGTTCAACTGGGAGCTGGCCAGGAGCCGGGGTCATGCCAAACGGCTTATCGGCTTATCCATAAAGCCAGGAGGGAACAAAGGAGGAGCAGAAGCAGCAGCTGAGGTGCTGTGGGGTCTGTCAGGTGAGCCATTCCATCACTTCCTGAAACCGGTTCAAGTGCTCAGCCTTCTCTAAATTTATTTGAAGTGGAGTTACCAAGGTCTTTTGATCTATCACACTCAAAATATGTTCACTTAACTACCTTCAGATGTCACTTTTTTCTTTCACTTTCGTTTATGCTTAACACGTTAGACATTCCAACACACAAAAGATCCTGGATAACCAAAGCAAACTGAAGGAAAAAGAAGAGTAATGTTCATATCCTTGTCTAATACCCAAGTAAGAAAAACAGCAAGATTCTGCCACAAAAGCAGATAGTCTAACTACTATGGAAATCCTTATGGAAGTTAATTAGCCAATGAAAACAAGATTTTTCCTAGGACACAGCTATACACTCCTGAGTGTTTTCCACAGCACTTCAAGCACCTCACAAAAGGATAATAATGGATAGGAAAATGTGATGCATATACACAATGGAATTCATTTATTTGGCCATAAAAAAGAATGAAATTGTGCAATTAGCATGAAAATGGATGAAACTACAGATAATCATATTAATAAACATGAGACAGCTTAATAAAATTAGCATCTTTTTCTCATTTTTCATTTATGCATTTTGTGGAGATTAAGGAAATCATACGTACTTATGTGTGTGAAATAGAAGTAGAAGCAAAGCTGCTGCAGATGTGTCCAGTCCACATAGACAGCTATGAATGCAGCTAAACACAATTACATATATGAGAGTTTTTACTTGCAATTTTTTTCCAAAATGATGGTGTGGTTCATAAATGTGAACTCTATAGGTCACAATGATGGATCACAATGGAAAAAAAAATAGGAAACACCTCTTAGGGGTACAAAGAGATAGACACAGGGGTAAGGTTCCAAAAGTAATGGGAATGAGCGGTAAGAACCTCACCATACCATGTGCTTTTGTGTCAAAGTGTTCATGTAATATAGTGCTGTGTGAGTTGACTGTTACATCCTATATACTCTGTACAGTCTAACTACAGCTCTCTGCAAGCAGTAACAAGAGACTGGGATGAAGTATATCAATGTTCCTGTCAGAATGTGGCTGGGTCTCATCTACATCTTTCCTTTATATTATCTAAATTTCTAGTAAAAACCTGTCAATATCGAGGAGGTTTGCAGATACAATCTGTTGGGTAGTAGCTGTACTTTGAATTTCCAATGGAGAAAATTCATTTGTGCTCATGAATTTACAATCTCCATTAACAAAGGCTCAGGTGTATAGAAACTTTTGTAACTTAATATCGTACTTTCTCTACCCATGCCCACAATTAGAGGTGTTTCTTGTACGACTGTCAGACTTTAGTGTAGCCACTCCATACCCCATATAAAGACTCTATTTGTAGAAGGAATACAGTGACTTAGGACTTCTATTCATTTTTATCACTGTTATAAAAGAACATGCCAAGAAAGACCCGAATGCTAAATTTCTAATTTGCAAACCTGTTCAACACACTGTTGGTTCCCTTCTTACTGAAAGAATTATATAACACTCAGATCTCACCCATCCCCTTATGTGCTACCAAGAAGTTCCTATAGATTCTGAAATTTATTTATAATAGTGATATTGGATATATACTTTATATTATTTATCAATTTCTCATCTTTCTATTTTGTTATCATTGTATTTAATATCATTTAATTAGCAATTAAGGAAAGTTATTTCACAGTGTGGGGAGACAGTTTGGCAATAAAGAACACTTGCTTTTCTGACAGAGATCCAGGGTTCAGTTCCCAGAACCCAAACAGCAGCTCATAAACATCTGCAATTATATTTCCAAGGGATCCAATGCCCTCTTTGGGCACCACACACACACACACATATACACAGGCAAACATTCACATATGTGCACACACACACACACACACACACACACAGAGACAGAGAGAGAGAGAGAAACCTTTTAAAAAAGAAAATCTAACTGAAATATTTTATGATCAAGACAAAGAAAGATGGAAGACTAGATACATACTAAACCAGAAATATTCAGACTCTCATGAAAAGTTAACACAAGGCCGGGCAAGAATTCAAAGAGAAAAAAAAAAAAGAAAATGAAATTTGAAAGCAAATGGATGGGACTAGAGGGAAAGATCATCCTGAGTGAGGTACTCCAGACCAAGAAAGACAAATACGGAATGTATTTGCTTTTGTGTGGATATTAACTGTTAAGTCAATGATAACCAAGCTACAACCTGTAGAACCACAGAAGTTGGATATACATTGAGGGACTAGGTGGGGAAAAAGATCTTGTTAGGAAAGGGAAATACAATAGATAGTTATGGGTGGATGGGAGGGGCTGGAACAGAAGGATCACTGGTAGGGAAAGGGAAACAAGAGAAGACAGAGAGAATATGAGAAGAGACAGATAAAATTAAGGGTCATCTGAGGTGTAGTATGGAAATCTAATGTAATAGAAGCTTCCTAAAATATATACCTATATGAAGGTGATCTACATAAAATCACCAAATAATGGGGGATACAGGGTCCCAATTGGCCAAATTTTCTAATAGCTTGTCACCAAATGAAGCGTCTAGTACTAGGATTGGTGTACATTTAATTGAATTGTTAGCCAGTGGAATCCTATGGCAATCCCCAAATAGCGCATGTTGTTGCCAAAGCTACAGGTTGCTTTCCACATACTGACATTAATGCCCCACTGCTGAAGTCAACACCCACACAAACTCACTGAATACGGAGAAGTTGAACTAATGCTTACATAGAACCTTCATCCCTGGCATCATTGGTACAGGAAGGTACTCTGCAAGCCACCAAAAGATAAATGTAATAATACCAACCTATCTACAAACCCACAGGTAAAAACTGCTGTCCTGCCTACAAAATATGCTGGGGGAGTAGGGGTACAAAGCCTGTGAGAGTAAGCGACCAATATCTGATTTAATTTAAGGCCCACTCATGAGATTGAACCCATACCCAACACTGCTTGGGTGACCAAGGACCTGAGACTAGATAGCACAGACCTAGGGGAAAACCAAATACAAATGTTCTTAAAAAAAAAAAAATTAGCAATAAAATGACTACTAGCTACACTCATAGATCAGGGCCTTACTCAGCCATCATCAGAGAAACTTCCTCCTACAGAGGATGGAAACAAATACAGAGACCCACAGTCAGACATTAGGCAGAGTCCCATACAGAATGTCTTCATCAAACCCCTCCCCTTGGAGCCCAGGGAAACCCACAGAAGAGGAGGAGGAAAGAGTGTAACAGCCTGAAGGGATGGAGGTCACCAGGAAAACAAGGTTCTCTGAATCAACATGAGCAAAGCTCCTATAAACTCCCAGAGACTGAGGCAGCATGAATACAGTGTTTTATGGGATTCCTGAATGTGGGAGCAAGTAGGTCTCTGGATGTGTGCCTTCTCTTGGGGTCTTTTCCTTATGTTTGCTCGTCTTGTCCAACTCTGACGTGTTAGTTTTTGTTTTATCTTACTTTATTATTATCCCTTAGATGCCTGTGTTTTCTAATGTGAGAAAGGGAATGGATCCAAATAGGAGGGGAGGTGGGAGGAACTGGGAGTAGAGGGATGGGAAACAGTAATCAGGATATATTATGTGAAAAAGGAATCCATTTTCAGTAAGGGGGTGGGGATGAAGGACTGGTACAGTGGGAAAAGTGGCTATACTAACATCAGTTCATACCTAGGCCTAGTGAAAAAAAATGAAACTAAATGGATACAAGATAGCAGCATTTCATGTCACTGTGACACAAAGCAGCAGGACACTTGTAAGTATTTTGGTTATTAAAATCACCAGGAACAAAAAGATCATTTAAAAGAAAAATTTGCCATTTACATGTCTAACATAAAACAAAATAATAAAACAGAAATATGAATGTATAAATGTTTAAAAAGAATATCTTAAAACTTAGTGTTATTTTTCTGTAACAATTTTCCCATTAATTTATACATTAAACCTAAAACAAAAAAGAAAAAGAAAAACAACAACAACAGGAACACTTTAAGACATGTGTTCCTCAAATATTATCAACTTTGATTTTGTTGTTTGTTTGAGACAGAATTTCTCTCTGTAGCCCTGGCTGTCCTGGAACTCACTCTGTAGATCAGGCTAGCCTCAGACTCAGAGATCCTCCTGTCTCTGCCAGCCAAGTGCTGGGATTAAAAGCATGCACCACCAATGCCCAGCTCAACTTTGATATATAATGTATAATTTTGTCTAACCTCCAGTAGTCTGAAATTGTACAATTCCATATGCGATTTAAATAATCTACCCATACAAAGCGTGCTCATTAAAAACTAATCCATACCAGTCGATGCGTATCTTGCCTAAGATGTATCCATTTCAAAGCAAAATAGAAATCAGAATAATACAGTAAGTCCGCATTGGTGATTTTGTGACATGAGCGTACCCATTGCCCCGTTCTTTACCCACTGCAAGCAACAAGTAAAAGCAGATGCATAAAATGATTCACCAGCATTTTGACACTGCTTCTTCCTCTAAATTTCTAACCCACGGTACCCCTCTCAACAAGTCATTTTTATCAAAGATTTATTTATTTGTGTTTAATGGGTATGAGGCTCTATCTGCATATATGCCTACATACCAGAAGAGCACATCAGATCCCATTATGGATGGGGTGACCTATTATCTGGTTGCTGGGAATTGAACACAGGACCTCGGGAAGAGCAGCCAGTGCTCTTAACCACTGAGCCCTCAACAAGTCATTTTGTATGATCATAATGTACATATTTCAAAATTTGAGATTTCAAATCTCAATACCATTTTAATAAGCAATGGACTGTTAGAAAATATTTTTTCAGAATTGATAACTAAAGGCATGTTTTTAATATGAGAATACCTTCATGAAAAATAGAAAGTTCATGAAAAGGATAATAATTAAAAATAGAAAGAGCCATTGAAAAGAAGCATCACATTAAGGTTCAAAACATTGGATAGCACTTGTCCACACTGAACAAAAGTTTTCATTAAATCCTACAGTGCTACAGTAGACTATACAACAAGGCCTTTGTGGAAATGTTGTAATAATAATGTATTCCTACCTTATAACCAGGTCCTAATTGATGAACTGCAAATATCTGTGCTGGGTTAAGAGCTTCACTGAACACATACACAGCCCCAAGTTGGCCACAGAATACCCTATTGGCATCAGCTGTTTCTGAAGATCCAAGAAAGCACTTGTCATAGCTCTATTTTTAAAAGTCACAAAAAATAAATTATTATTTTGTAATGACACAATGCTTAAGAATGCATTTCTTCATTAACAGAAGTATTTTAAGAAACCAATAACAGTAAAAGGCACTGCTTGTTTTTCAAGTGTTTCAATAATAAAAGTAAATAAACAATTTTGAGAGAAATAAAGTCAGTTAAATAGGAATTAAGTACACAATCATCCATCACATCCTCAGACTTGACCATTTTTTCAAATTGTAGCACTAAAGACAAAGATTTTATAATTGCTTATAAGTGAATTTTATATTTCAGAAAACAAATTAAAATTTGTTTACTGAAGCAAAGCTAATTTTAAATTGCTAATAACTCACAACTGATCAAATTCAGAGAGGTTAAAGTGAGTCAGAACAATGACTTTGGCAAATCATAACTATAAATTCATAGGATCAAGTTTTTTAAACGTAGCCCAGATCTGTGTTTACATATGAGGCAACTACGTGAGCTGACTCCACATAACCTCATCTTATTTTTAACTTTTCAAATATCATTAAATCATGTGTCTGAAACAATTTGCATACTATATTTAATAACTAAATATAAATTATATTAATATAAATTGATTAACTTTAGAATTATATATAAACTATTAAAACTTCCCAAACAAAAATTTGCATGTTTCTACAAAATGGTTATTATTTATATTGCAGTGAGAGATCATACTGTAAAAATACATTTAAGAAATTAAACTTACATCATTTGTGTTAACATGCCAAGCCATGTCACCATAGGATACCAGCTGGCCATTAACATAACAGCGGATCTCACTGTTTCTCCATCGATTGTAGATGTGAACGATGCTGATCATGTACCACTGCAACACAATAACTAAGATGTCAAAGGTCATGAACAGTCACTACTGTAAAATGCACTCATAGTCTTCACACTTCCCTACAAGAGATCTCAAGGACTTTACATCTCAAGCCCCTTCCTCCCATTTCTTATGTCCCTGGTGAAAGAACAGGCCAGGAATGCCCAGCCCGCAACGTTGAGAAGAAGCAGCGACTGCTTACGAACTGATGGAATGGTACACATCATTTGAAGGCAATCATAAAAACGTCACTACGAATGAATAAACTTCACATCGAACATTCAGGGTGAAAAGGAAATGTGAATGAACAAGAGGAAAGAATGGTGCAAACAAAAGGTGCTTAATGTTCAGCACAGAGGTCTGATGGAACCTTCCTCAGTATTCAGATGTCACATCTGGAGCAAACTGGCCTTTTGCTTTCTGCATAATGGCTTACCTCTGAAGAATTACAAGAAATGTGAGATAATTATCACCATAGTTTAGAAAAATAACTGGCAACACTGCTGAAATATAACTGCCAGGCAAGTGTGGATGCAGGTATGCCTATGCCTCTAAAACTTCAAGCAGGAAACCATGAGAGCAAGAGCTGAGACAAATACATTGGTAAGTTAAGGGAGGGGAAGGAATTTAACTTATAGCACTGAGAGAAGCTGAGTCAGAAAACTAGTTCTCAATGGCATCTAATATTTCACTTAATGGATTGGTACCATTAACTTACTTAATAAAACATGATGATCAGGTCTATAGTTTTGAAAGAAAGGTTTATTTTGGGTCATAAGAATAATAAATAATACTTGAAGAGTAATACATAATATATTTTTTGGATTAACTGGGTAAGTTAATCTCTGTTAGATTATACTTAATTTTCTGTTTCTTGGGAATCACCAAAACGTAACAAATGTAGGTGAACTTTCACCATTTCAAATGGCCCTAATGTTTGACTTGGTATTTTTAAGTTAAAGACAGTAACAGATCTGGAGAAGGCATATGCATACTGTCCCTAACCATATATAATGTGGCCTACATTCAATTTGAGATCTAAAAATTGATATATAAAAGTGAACTACAAGAAATAAGAAGCATACATATGCTGATACTAAAAATTCCTGAGGTACCTATTACAACTTAAAGAAAATAAAAAAGAAATAAGAAAAAAAAAACACAACAACATAGTATTTATACAAATATCACTAGGTGCCAAGCCCTGAACACTTCTATAAACAAGGCAAAATGCTAATGGTTTCACTCACTTTCACAAGGTCAGACACCTCTTAGTGGTGCAGCCAAGCAAACAAAAGTTTTAGTAAACAACCTTTTGGGAACGGCCAGTAACCCACTTACTGAGGTACAGCTTTCCCTAACTGAAGCATAAGAACAACTTAACTGCCACATCTCTGGAAAATTAAGGAAAAAAATTAAATGATATTTTTCTATAATTATCCTTATAATTATACTTTTCCTTAATGGTAAGGCCAAATAATTATAATTACGATTTTTTTTTTATTTTCAAGCTTTTCTATTTAGAATCTTTTCAGAAAAATGTTTTGAACTTGTTTCATTCCCTGGGCCCTACTCCTCACAAGACTCTTTGCAGTCACTGTATTTAAAATACTAACAAAAACAGGAGTGCATTTTCATAAGCAAATAGGAAAAACATAAATGAGAACAAATAGATTAAACTGCTTTTACATGACCCACAGGTTAAGAACCCCTGAACTAGACTGATGAAACTTATGTGTTTAGACAGCAAAAGCCTTCCTTATTTGTTAAAGTCATGTTTTTTTCTTTTGTTTTGACTGCATGTGTGTCTCTGTGAGGGTGCTGGATCCCCTAGAACTGGACTTACAGACAGTCATGACCAGCATGTGAGTGCTGGCAATTAAACCCAGGTCCCCTGGAAGAACATCCAGTAATCTGAATCTCTGGGCCACCTCCCTAGTCCTTGTTTAAGTCACACTTTTATATAGCTACTCAATATATTGGCTCTCTCCTCAATTCAATACTCCGTCAGACATCTGAGAAAATAAAAAAATAAATCCATCACACATTTTAGTCATAGCAATCACTAAATGGGCATATAAACAAATAATGAAGATTGGAATAAAATAATTATAAAAGGAGACACTAATTACATGTGAAAATAACATATATCAAGGAAGATAGATGGGGTGCAGCTCTTTCATACAATGCTTGCCTAGCATGCATGCAAAGTGGTTGGATCCCCAAAGACAGAGGAAGAGACAAAGGTAGAGACTGAGGGAGGAACAGAGAGAGGAAACCAGGAAAAAAATTGCACAGAAATGTTTCATGAAGAAGAACGTTCTGATAGAATGTGATCTGAAGACTTGAATAAACGTAATTCATTCAGATTATTAAGCACATGGATGAAATTTTCAATTTTGTTTTGTAGTTACTGAAAAGTCAATCCTTAGCTTAAACAAAGGTATATCATTAGGAATGTAAGTCTAGTATTAGTGTATAAAATAGTTTAGAAAAGAAACAAACATTCAAGATGAAGAGAAAGCAATATGAAGAAGTTAAACAACAAATAATGAAATTTTAGAAGGAAATAGAGGTATTTAAGAGATATAATATATAGTACTAGAAAATTAATCAAAAAGAAGATAAAGAAATGCCCTAGCTATTATGAAGATGGCAGCTCTCTAAACCAGAGGACTTCAGCAACAATGTGGATGTGGACCTGGAGAGAGGCAACTCAATATTTTATATTCTGAGATCTAGGAGTGGAAAGATAGTCAAATGTCGACATCTCACAGTTGGTGAAAAGCCAAGGAACAGAATAAGAGTAGAAGAATAAGAACAGAAGAAATTATGAAATGGAATGACAATCCCCCAGGAAGATGTAAGTGGCAAAAAAAAAAAAAAAAAAAAAGTGAGAGGTTTCCTGCTTTGTCCATTGTCTCACTCCCAGCTCCTACAGGCATGGCACTTGGTAAATATTCAGCATGTACTTCCTGGAAGAATGCCACAAATTAGATCAGACTGAATGAACAAGTGTGAGAGAAACAACACAAGGGGTCAGAGGACATCCACAAAAGACAACAATCAGACCTGAAGGTGAGAAGAAATCACAGGAAACACAACAGTAGTGAGTCAGTAGCAGCCAGAGAGCATCAGAGAAGACAAAGCAGCAAAACAAAGCCCGGGACAGGAGAAGGATCACTGACAGAATTTCTAAGGGAACTATCTGCTCTGCCCTACCTTGCGTGGTTGGAAATCATACTTCACACAGTGCTGGAAACCTTTTCCTTTGGACTTCAGAGATGTGACTATCAAACAGTTGCCAACAAAATGAGCAGAGTAACCAACGCCTTTGCTAGTACGAAAACTGTATTGATACAAGAATACCAAGACTCTGGTTAAAAGAAATATACCAATGCCTACTAAAACTTTACACATTAAAACTTAATTCTCTGTATAGTCATAGTTAACACATTGGCCAAAGAGAAACTAAAACATAAGGTTTACAATAACTAAAACAATGAGGAATTATTCTCCCAGAAAAATAGGCCATGGAAACTCTTCATATTTAAATGTAAAATACCACAGACAGAAAACAAATCAATGATCAAAGTGGCTACTGGGCAGACGTTATCTACTGTGAAGGACCATCTCCACTCAGCCCATTAAAAACCCATTTCAACATAGTTCATGTGGCCAATAATGACTAGGTCTCTAGTCTAGTACAGTTGCCAAAGATCTTACCAAAAAAGAGCTGATTTTGATAATAATATGATTGATCAAATAAGTATACACATTTTATTCTAAATATGAACATGGTTATAAAACAATCTTATTTTGCTATAATTTCTTGTATGGTTATTGATACTTTTAGTCCCTATGTGAATTATGCTTATAGAAACGAAAGACAAACCCTAGTGGGAATTGCTGTCTTATCTAGTACATCAGACACTAGTAACCCTATACTTCCTCTAACAGACTTATCTTTGATTCTCATATTGTAAGTAGAAGAGGAAATGAAAATGTGAATATACTAACCTAGACTCATTAGTAAATAAATAAATATTAGCTGTATGAGCTTTGTGGTACAGTGTATAATTTCAAATTTCCAGTACATAAAGACAAAAGTCCTACGATTTAGCATATTGCTTACCAATAAAGATAAGGTTTATCCTTATCAACATTAATGTTATTTAAGGGGTCCATACGAAACCAAGTGTTGAGAGTGAAGCCATTCTGGTAAGGCCACTTTGCAATAGGAGGCAAGGCAATTGCCTACAATGAAAAAGGGTAAATTATCACTTAAATATAAATTCACTGTGGTCAAATTTCTCTCCCTCCAAATATCAACTACAGACATAAACTATTATGTCGTTTAAATAATTTCTACATGCTGTTTGTTGAATCACATAGTGGACTACGTATCATTACCAACTTGCCCAACATTCTCCAAACAGTTCTCCAAATCCCCCTCTAATTCCCACAATATGGATAGACATGACTAAGAAGTATTTTCTGATTCTGATGCTTTATGCTAGTTTTTAGTAGGATTTCATTTTCTTAATGGAGTTGGAATAGTTAGAGCTGAGAAAACCTGTCCTGGAGAGTGTTAAAGGAGTCAGGAATAAGGTCTAAGGCACCATGAAGCCAAACATAATGAGTAAACAGGGCATGGTGATGCATATATCTAACTCCAGCATGAAACAGGAACATAGTCCTTGTTACCTGTTAGTGGGACATTTTGCCCTAATGAAGTTGCCATATAGGCTCCCAGTACAAGAGGAAGCTTAGCCCTCATATGACTGCTGAACTGAAGGGGGCTGATACATAGGGGCAACCCACTCTGGAGGAGTAGGATAGGTGGGAGAGAGGGAAGAGGGTGGGAGGGGTAGGAGAGGGGACTGTGATAGATATGTAACTTGAAGTAATAAATAAACATTAAAAAAAAAAGAAAGCAGAGGAAGGAGCATTGTGAGGTAGAGTGCAGTCAGGGTTATATAGCAAGACTGTCTCCAAGCCCCTCCCCCACAACAAAAGACCCATAAACACATACTATATGATTTTATCATTTTATTCATTGGTCAATCTAGAAAGGACAAACTAATTGAACACCAAATAAATTCAGACAACAGGAAGATAGGTAAAAATAAATACATGTATTTAAAGCTTACCGCAGCACTACACCCAGGGAAATTGAAAAATGTATCAGGACCATGTCTTTGTGGCATCTGATTAAGAACTGACAATAATTTTACTGCATGTCTTGGCTAAAAAAGTAATCAAAAATAGTCATTAAACAAAGTTAACAATAACACCTGATATACCATTTTTCATCAATGGACTCTTTGGCAGCTAATTAGAAAATTACATTTAAATGATTTACTAAATGGCCTAGAAAGGAAATAGTTATCATTACCAATTCAAATGTATGGCTCTCCAGTGACAAGCTATTTAACATTAAGTATTCATGGACTGCTACTGAAGACTCCTCCCTCTGACCACAGCTTACCCAGATTCCACTTTCTCCTCGAAGCATGCTGAATAAAAGCTTCAGCTCCTTGACAGTGATGCTGTAGCTTGCCAGAACACCCAGCATGTCAACTAGAAGATCTACAGAGGAGAATAACGTTACTCTCTGCTCTAGGCATGAGCTTATCTGTCATGGTGCTATATTTTTGAAGGTGCAGAAAGTTACTGGATGTTACTTCTATTTAATCTAATATGCCTCAGTGTCTTTATTCATGCCTATTCTGACTTACAATACAAACACAGAGATTTGTTACAAGTAGAAAAAGGGAGGTATAAACATTCGAAGGTTCCACAACTTAGATTCCATACTGGCTATTTTCAAATGAAAACTGCCATTAGACCAATAAAACATGGTAGTGAAACATTTAGTTCTTGGGTAATGAATAATTTTGAGTACTTACTCCACAAGGGACACTATTTCAAGTGTTGTATATGTAGTAATATCAGAAACCCTTAAACTCATACTATGACTTTTTAAATACCATCATCATTTCCTTTTAAAAGTGGATAAATTATGGCCCAGATAACTTAGTCAAATGCCAAAATGCATGCATAGCAAACAGCAGAGTCAGTATTCAAACCCACAGTACAAATGGGTCCAGAACTAACTCTCACTGCTACTCATTAATCTAAGAGTAGGTCTAATTTAAACATAATGCTACTGATATCCGTTACATTAATGTGATCGTTTATGAATGTGTAGCACACGCAACTCACTAAATAATGAGAAAAATTAACCTTATATCTGATAACTTTCTCTACAATTATTATATTTCTTACAATATTCTTTGTAAGAAATTAAACATCTAAATAGTGACACATCTTCTTATATTCTAAAGTGCTTATATCATATGCAAGTTAATACAAATACATACACACACATACATACACACACATACATACACACACGTATATACAACTAACACCAAATAATATGAGAGTAGGTTAGGGTAGACAGAAATGATTAATTATCATCAATTAACATAAGAGGGTAAATTAAGGTAGACGTAAATGATTCATTTTGTTATAAAATCTGTATTTTCAAATACCAGATTAATGATTGGAATTTGGAAAATTACATTATTTATGTATTTCAAAATCTGATATGGTTATCACAGCAATAAGTAATTTATTATTTTTTACTTATTAACACAATGAGTAAGCAATCTCTATAGTAAATTTTTGTCAGTGTGTTTGTCATTTTTGAGACATCTTAAAATGAAACAAAATGTCTCATTATTTAATAAAAATGTTCGTACATAAAAATTAAGCTTCTTCCTAAGAGAAAATTCTATATAAAAATCAAAAATCTTAAAACCCAGAACTTTTTAGCTGAGATAGCTATCACTGAAGATTTCTTAAATATTTACATAAAAATCTTTTGTAAAAAAAAATCAACTTTACATTTAAAATGATCAGGATAAATGAGGCAAAATTTGTATTGAGTTACTTTAAACTTTTTCTATTTATATATTGTATATTATGATTTGTAAATGACAAAGAACTAAGTAGGTTAATTCAATTTTGTTTTATTATGGCACATAATTTTTCAACAATGGAAATTTTAAAGAAGAAAAAAATATTATTGCTATAAAAATCTTATCAATTTATTACAAATATTTAACCACATTTTAGTGATAAAATTGTTGACATTAGAGTACCTCTGTGAACTTAAACAATTATAGCACTCAAACACGGGATTTTAATAGAATGTTGCTACTCATTCAAACTTTCAGTAAAGTATCCAAATTTTAATTTCTCTATTTTAAGTAGTTAAACAGCATATTTTTTTCAAGACACTCATTTCCTTTTCTCATATCCTTTAGCTATAAGGTCCTGTGGGAAGGAAACGCTACCAAGAAGAAAAGATACAACAATTAAAGAACTTGACATATAACAGAAAATGTTTAACGTGTCCTCACTGCTATCTTACCTGAGTGCTCATGAGTTTAGTTCTAGTGACTACTATATATAAGTCCCTATGCATATCTGGGCACTCCTCTAAAAGTATCCTATAAAGTAGGAGGCACTTTATTTAAGAAAAACAAAGTCTTTAGCCCAGCTAATGGAATGGAAAGACCATGTAATATTCTACTACCATATATATATATATATATATATATATATATATATATATATATATACTACCATATTTATACATATACATAAACTCTCACAGATACTTACACAAATTCCTGTAAAATAACTCTAAGCATTGAAGGTAATACAAGTTTAATTTCATTTTTAATCATGTTAGTTATTATTCATCCAAAACCATGCTCAACAGAAATAGATGCCACTTTGGAAGCAATTAGACATGATCTCAAAATAGTTAGAAAACCAAATTTTCAAAAATTTATTCAAATTTCAAATCCATTCTTCTTAACCTTACTATTTATTTCCTACTTTCTTAATGTTTTACTCTGAAAATTTAAAAATTAAAGTATATACATGAAAATGTTTTTAAAAATTCTCTGGGTTCTGAGTATTTATAAAGACTACATATAATATTGCACTCAAATTAGCACGTTGAATACTGTATAAATATTTTTATGTCAGAATAAGTTTAGACTAAACATCTATTTGTTAAAAACAAACAAACAACCAGATTTTCAAGTTGTACTTATATTCTAGAAATAAGTGCTATTCTGGGATCATCAGTCAAAATATTTTTCTTGAAACATATTTAGCCACAAAAAAATAGTCATCTTGTAGGGAGGTTAGGAGTTGGTACTAACAAATCCAAGATTTCAAAGTCATATAATATATAATAAGTAAAATAATATATAATATTATTATATTATATATTATATATAATATATATATAATAAGTAAATAATATATAATATATAATAAGTAAAAAATAACACTTATATTTTACATTCTATTGCACAATATGTATTATAAAGGTTTGAACGAGACTGGCCCCTGTAGGCTTTTATATTTGAATACTTGGCCTCTAGTTGCTGAAATTGTTTTTGGAAGGATTAAAAGACATGGCCTTTTAGAGGAGGTATGTCAGTTGGGGCCAACTCTGAGATTTGAAAAAGAAACGGTTGAGTGTGCCTCTCTGCCTCTTACTTGAAAATAAAGATGACAGCTCTCAGTTGCTCTGCTGTCATGCTTTGACTGCCATTAAGGTCTCTAACCTGAAACTGTAAGCCCAATTAAATACTTTTTCATATGTCGCCTTTGTTATGGTATCTTATCACGTCAATAAAAGCTCTAAGACTAAATTTAACAGAGAAGCACTCCATGAAAAAAAAAAAGAAAAAAATAAATACTTTGAAAAGATATACCCTGCTGATTCTTCAGGTTCCAGGTGCAGCTGACTGGGAGACATGGAACTGGAGTAACTTGGTAAATAGCTCTAAACTAAATATTGTGATATTTTAAATGTGTTATAGGTTAGTTATATATAATATAAAAGATATTGTCAATTTTTCTGATAATTTTCTACTGTACTTATTCCATAGTACTAAGGTTTTTCTAAAAGTTAGGGGAGAAAAATCTAGTAATTATGTTGCACAGTTCAATTTTGTTTTCTCTTCTAGTCTGCACATTTCCATTAACATAAAAAGCATTTTTTCCATGTATCCTTATTTATTTATTTATTTTAAATCAAAGCAATTTCTACAAACCTGTTTTCACTGTAGAATATAAAGAAGTACATGAAACTTCATAAACTACTTAGATCTTAATTTTCTATCAGGCCATGCCATACCTGCTATCATATCATCTACAGCACTCATTTTCAGCAATACTTGCTCAATCAGCCCCACTTCCGTGCTGGTCTGTAAATTCCGGACACTTTTTCGTAG
The DNA here is from genome assembly GCA_907164525.1 of Lophiomys imhausi. Lineage (NCBI taxonomy): Eukaryota > Metazoa > Chordata > Mammalia > Rodentia > Muridae > Lophiomys > Lophiomys imhausi. Next base: position 29,934 of record CAJQZJ010028245.1, on the reverse strand, counting down.
AATGGCTGTAAACATGCTCCATATTTCTGCTTGACATGTTACGTCACAGTGCTCCAAAAGCTCTGTCATGCACGTTATGCTCTCAGCATCCTGGATGATAAAGTTCATCTCCAAATCAAATTCCCCACCAACCAGCTGAAAGCAAACAGGAAAAACAAGTAAACAGAACTGACATGGGAGGCCGTCACCAACAGTAACAGAGAAATCAATATGTAACTTGATTGTATCTGTACCATACAATTAAGTAGCAAAGAAATATGGACACTAAAAATATCCTGTCATTTGCATAAAGCAGATTCTAGTCAAAGTTAAGAGTTACAGATATAAGAGATGAAAGAGGAAAATGTTGATCTAATTTTTACACAGGTGGAAAGAAAACAGTACATTTAAATATAGAGAAACAAAAACTACAGCAAATAATTACAGGAGGTGGGGGAGGGATTCAGGACAAATTCTCTTTTAAAAAAGATCAGAAGAGATACAGTAGCTAAGAATAAATATTAACACAAATTTCACTTTTATTTTTATATTACTGGACTTAAGGAGATATAATAAAGAGGTAGTTTGGTTCAATTTCCACATGGAAAATGAAGAAACTTACTTTAGAACTTACAGTAAGTGTTGAAACATTAAAAGAATGATCTGTACTGAGAAATGTGTAAGACCTTATAATCTCCTTCTAAACCATAAAAATTTAAAAAGGAGAAAGCTGATTTACTGTCAACATTATGACTGTGGCTAATGACTCAAAAGTTACTGTTCCCACCAACATGCTACTTTAAAGACCATTCCCAGTCCCACAAAATGCATAGCAACAGAACACACAGAGAATAAAATATTATGTTATGCTTACTCTCTGTTGATCAAATCACATGAATTATTACTATGGTGGTTTGAATAAGAATGGTCTTCATAGGTTCATATATTTGAAGGATGCTTGGAGAGCGGTACTATTTGAAAGGATTAGGAAGTGTGACCTTGTTGGAAGAAGTGTGTCTCTTCAGGTGGGCTTTTAGATTTCAAAAGCCCAAGCTAGGCCCAGTGGTCCTCTCTTCCTGCTGCCTGAAAACCAAGATATAGAACTCTCAAGCTGCTTCTCCAGCACCATGTCTGGCAGCATGCTCCCATGTTCCCTGCCCTGATGACAATGGACTAAACCTCCAAAACTGTAACTCAGACCCAATTAAATGATTTCTACTATAAGAGTTGCTGTGGTCATGGTGTCTCTACACAGCAATAGAATGTAATAAGACAATTACATTCAGCTAGAAGCACTGTTTTTATTGTACAATGATAAACTGAATATACTTTTAGTCTACAGAATGATTTTGGGAAAAAGACTACTTATTTTTTTAATCTTGATATATATGAAAATATAAACTTATGTTTAGCACCCTAGTGGTGCTGCCTTGTAGGCCCCCAGTGTATGAGGAGGCTCTTGGCCCTCATATGACTGCTGAGCTGGAACAGGGGACTGTTATGTAGGGACACTCCACTGTGGAGGAGTGGTATGGAAGGAATAAGGGGGTAGAGGGTGGGAGGGCGGGACTGGGAGGGGTGGAAAGAGGACACTGTGATGGAGATGTATCCTGAAGTAATAAATAAACATTTAAAAAACAGAGAGAAATAAAAAAAAAAGATAACAAGCCACATGTTGTGTTTTCATTTCTAGAAACAAGGTTGGTTCCCCTACCTGCACAGGATATATTTCTCGAGACAGCAAACACAAAAATAAAATCGTTGGCTAAGTAGAAATTATTTGGTAGTTTCTCACAGTTTGTTTAGTTTTGGTAGTCTAAACTGGCCTTGAACTTAAACCCTCCTGCCTCAGGCTAAAAGTGCTGGAATTACAGGCATGAGTCACCACACCCACCTAGAAAGTATACTTCAAAGGTTGAATTACAGGAGAATCCACAGTACCTTCTAAAAGAGAAAAAAAATTACAGAAAACATTCTGAAAGGCAAAGGATGTGACACAAGAAAGTCTAAGCTTCTAGGCCATGTCCCAGCATTGGGAAATAACAAAACCAGGAAGGTGCGGCAAATCCCTATATCACAAATGACAGTGACTGGCAAGTCCTTGAGACTGAGGATTCGCAGTGTACTGCCTTGGCACTCTGTTCTCACACAAAGTCTGTTCTTTTCCTACAGCTGTTGCCACACTCAAGAATCAGTCAGGTAGACTAATACAAAACAAACAACAGAGCTGATGTTTATTAATGATTGACATGTGGATGAGCTTTTCAATGACAAGCCTTACCTACATGAGAAAGCTTATTGATATAGTGTCTGGGATGTAAAATGATAGCTAGAAAATACAGTCTTATGACAGAATTAAGAATTATAATTACTAATATTTTAAGCATCTTATTTATAAGATTTTTAGAATCATAGACTATTGAGATAATACAAAATAGTTAAGCATTACTCAGATCAAAAGTAACAATTATAAACCAGTTGAAGTTCTTTGCAATTCATTTATTACAATAAACTCTAAATTTATATCACTTCGTTAAATATCAACTTGCTACTCAAGTCAGTTGCCTTCCTGGATGCTGACATTAAAAAAAGGCATACAAAACCACTTTTCATCTAAAAATCTGCTTACATTTACTTCCTATACACGACAAAGAGTTTTCTTAGCTATTTTAAATTTCATTATGTCTCCAAGTATCTCCATCATAAATCTACAAATACCTATCAACACTAATGGTTAAAATCCTAAAAACTTTTCCCAGAAAGACTGCCTTTCTCTAAATTTCCATTATAATCCATCCACATGTCAATTATTAAATAATATTAGTGACTAAACATGTGCATTCCTCAAAATCCACTGAATTAGGTCTCAATCTCCAGTATGACAGTGTTAGAGGCTGAGGTCTTTGGAACAAAATTAACTGAAATTAAGATCATGAGAGAAGATCTCTCAGTATCAGATTAGTGTTTATGTACAAGGAAGAGACACTAGACCTTTGTCTCTCTGCCACAGGATAATACTATGAGAGATAGATATCTGTAAGCCAGAAAATGGGTCTTCATCCAGACCCATTATGCTAGCAACTAGACTGTAAAAACTCCCAGTTTCTTCTAGACTATATGAACTGATTGGCTATACATCATTTATAGCCCATGGGATACCATCTGGGGAATTTGTTCTCTAGATTGACAGACACATGATTATACTTAATGGAATTGTTTTACGTATCACATATTACAATAAGCTTCTTAAGAACAAGGACTTTTTTGTCTTATTACCAACTATATATTATACCATAACCACACAGCCAAGCACATATAAGTTATTCAATAATTAACAGAGAATGAGAAGGCCATAGAAGGGGAGGATAGAAGACAGGAGGTAAGAAAGCAGCAGGCTTTACTATGCAGGTCAGTCCTCAAGTCTTCCAGGCTTTGCACTCAATAATTCCGCTCTCTTTCAACGATTACTCAAGTGACCATATAACTTTTTTAAAAGGCTGCAGAGATGATTACAGAACAAAAGATATTTTTTCAACTCTTTTGCCTTATTCTTTCTGTTGTTACTAAAGTTTCATATTAAACAAAATTTAAGGGAGTTACTCTTGACTTAATGAAGGTGTGTTGGGGTTACTATTGCTGTAATGGTACACCAGGACCAAAAGCAAATTGGAGAAGAAAGGCTTTATTTCACAGTTCCAGATAACTGGTTCATCATCAAAAGCAGTAAGAGCAGGAACCTGGAGGCAACAGCTGATGCAGAGACCATGGAGGAGTGCTGCTTCCTGGCTTGCTCCCAATGGCTGGCTCAGCATGCTTTCTTATAGAACCCAGGACTGGTCACTGGGTCCTGGGTTCTGCCCACTCCTCCCCCATCAATCACTAACTGAGAAAATGTCCTATCAGAGGCTCGCCTGCAGCCTAATCTTATGGAGACATTTTCTCAACTGATGCTCCCTCTTCTCTGATAACTCTAGCTCCTGTCAAGTTGACAGTTGACATAAAACTAGCCAGAAGAGGAGAAACTTCTCCATTTAAGTTGCTAAATATTTTCAGTGTGTTATGCACAACTGTCAGTTGTTAAAATCAGACTTAACTGTTTCCACTTTTGGTTCCTATTTTCAAGTTAAATCAGTTTGTAACACATTCCTTTGAAAAAGCAAGCCAGGGAGTGAACACACACTCAGTAACCCAAATACTCTGCAAAAAAAAAAAAACAACAACAACAAAAAATTTGGGAAAATAATAAGAATCAACTTTCAAACACTTCTAGACTTTAGTAACGACCAAATAAAGACGTTACTGCTCTTGTTAACTGTAAAAATTAAATAAATTGCCTACTATCCCACCATTTCCCGTACCCTAGACTGGCAACAGTCATAAAGACTCAGTAAGGAATGCTAGTTCCAGAAGCAGCAATGTCACTCCTATTCACAAAGACCTTTGTGTATCTGTTTGACGACACCAAGAAAGGCACAGAAAGTCCCTTTTGTTTCCACTCCCACATTGTTCCAAGGCTAGCTGATGAGAACATCTTCTACTGCTGATGAGAACATCTGGAGGTAAAAGGACAGGCTGTAGCAGCCTGGAGCAAAAGGTAGCATTTGTGACAAGAAAGAAAGTACTCAAGTGGAGAAAAAAGAGACTTGTGAGGTTATAAGGTCTTTGTAATGCTCACAGTTACTGAGGGGAGTTGAGCAAGCTATAAACATGCCCAGGGCAGTAGTACACTCAAAAAAGAAGTAGTAAGGTTCAAAGCTTTTACCTCCAGTTAGCCCTTAGGCTCTACAGGACACAGAACCAATCCCCAGGACTGAGTATTTTAATTTCCTTCTTGTTTCCTTTTTTTTAATTCTAGGCATTTACAGTAACTGTCAAAATACAAGCAAAAGAAACAGAAACAATTCAATGGTTACAAGCAACAGAGAATGCAAACTTTGAAAACACTTAGGAGAGTCACAAAACAAAAACAAAACAAAACAAAAAAATCAAAGGGATCCCCAAACAAGAAGACAAGTAGGTCTCATATCAAGGATTTCTGCATTACACTTAAAAAAAAAAAAAAAAACTGATTCCCAAGATTAAAGTAACTAAACAGAAGAATGACTGCTTAGTATGATGTGAGGCCCTGGATCTGATTCCCAGAGGTGTAAAAAGATTTAAACGTCAAGTTTGAAAAAAAAACCTAATGTCTACAAATCTACAAGTATAGTCCATCTAGAAACAAGAAGAAAGATTAAAAGACAAACTAGGAAATTGCACAGGCATGGCTTAGACTCACTAAACAAAGATTTGAGACCAACTATCTTCATTGACTCTAATAAATGGATGGAACTAGAGAAGCTCATCCTCTGTGAGCTAACCCAGACTCAGAAGGATGCACATGGCATCTATTCACTAGTTCCATGACAGTGCATACATGTGTGCATACTGCACACACACATCTGTATATACACACACAATACACATCTAAAATTAAAATCTACATGGGAGAAAACATGGTTTCCATTTTAATGAGTCAGGCTTATTTCACTTAACGTCAGTATCTCCAGTTCAGCATCATTATCTCTGGTTCCATCCATTTTTTTCCCCACAAATGTCATAAATATATTTTTCTCTATGACTTAATAAAATTCCATAGTGATAACATTTTCTTTTTTTCTCTCACCTGTTTATAGATATCTAAGTTGGTTCCATTTCTTGGATATTCTGCATAGTGCAGTTATAAATGTGAATGTACAAATACCTCTATGGTAGGATGTAGAATCCTTTGGGCAGTATAGCTGAATAGTAAATAGTTCTATTTTCAGTGATTTTTAGAAATAGCTACACTTATTTCCATAGTGACTGTACCAGTTTTCATTTCCACCAGCAATAACTAAGAATTTCTTTTCTCCACATTTGTTGTCCTTTGTTTTCTTGATAGCAGCCATTGTTACTGGAGATGGAATCTCAATGTGGTTTTAATTTGTACTTATTCCTCTCATGTTGTTAAGGATGATGAACACATTTTAAAATGTGTACTGGCCAATCTGTTTTCTTCTTTTGATAACTTTTTCAGTCCATTTGCCCATTTACTGATTAGAAGATTTGGGTGGTTCTGTTTTGTGGGGCTTTTTTGTTTGTTTGTTTGTTTGTTTGGTTTAGTTTATAATGTATGCGCGCGTTTGTGTGTGTGTTCATGTGCGCAGATGTGAATGCACACTCAAGTTTGAAGTTCTTTTAATGAAGTATAGATATTGATGCCCTCTGATGTATAGGTCAGTGAAGATTCTCTCAGGGCTTCCTTTTCATTCTGGGAATTATTTCCTTTGCCCATTTCCTTTAATCCTATTTTACAAAGTCTTGGTGTTACTATCTTTGCTAGTGATGTCCTTTTCAGAAAGGCTACATCTAGATCTTCATATTTTCCTATCAGTTTAGAAGGACCTTATATCAACATCTTTTAGCCACCCTGAATTGACTGCTATGTGGGGTGATAACAGGGACAGAGTTTCAGTCTTTTATATAGATATACAGTTTATCAGCACCTTTTGTTGAAGAGGCTGTTTTTCTAGATGTATGCTTTTTGTATCTTTGTAAAATAATTAAATGACTTGAGTTGCATAGTTTTATTTCTGAGTCCTTTATTATATTCCATTGGTATGCATGTCCCTTTTTGTGTCAGTAACATATTGTTTTATCACTTAGGGCTTTATAATATAATTTGATACTAGATACTATGATAACCCTGAATTGTTCTTTCAGCTTAAGTATGTATTGCTGTTTGTTTGTTTGTTAGGGAGTTTTTTTGTACTTCCATGTAAATTTTAGTACTTTTTTTCTCATTTTGTGAGAAACACTAAAGGAATTTTGAAGGAGATTGTATAGAATCTGTACCCTGCTTTTAATAACATGACCATTTTCACAATACTAATTTTGCCTATCCATGACATAAAAAGGCATTCTATCTTTAGTGATTTACTCAATTTCTTCTTTTGGTGTCTTAGACATTTTAATGTAGAGGGACTTTCACTTCTCTAGTTAGGTAGATTCCTAGTTTTTGTGGTTTGTTTGTTTATAAGCTGTTGTGAAACAGAAGGATTTAGCTAATTCTTAACAAGTTCATTACTGATACAAAAAAAACTGATTTTTTTTAAAGATTGACTCTGTAGCCTGTTGCTGTGCTACTAAATGTATTTATCAGGACTAAATGTTTTCTGGTTAGAGTCTTTACAGTCTTTTAAGTAAAGGATAGTAGTAGCTATAAATAAAGATAACTTGACCTCTTTCCTATTTGTTCCCTTCTATTTTTCTTTTCTTAATGCTCAAGCTATGATTTTGAGCTGATTTATATGATTTTGGTATTAGGGCAATATTAACTTTATGATTAGTTTGAAAGACATACATAAATAGAAAATTGGGTACTGCTGTCTCCTGATACTATTACACAGAAGGGCCCCAGGGCACCTCTGAATGAGACCCCTAAACGACCCTAGGGCCCCAAAGAAGCCCAACCTGTGAGTCATAACAGAGTTCCAGTTTGCTTAAGCTTTCAGTAGGTTGTGTCATAGTGGCTTCTTCACTCACTTTTTGGTTTTTGGTGTTTTATACATCTGTTCAATTAATGATTAATATTTTCTCCAGTTTTTACTTTGTCTTTTTCTCACTCCTTTTGTTTGTTTAATTGTATGTGAGTCTTCCTGGTGAGTTGCCTTCATTTGGGTTTATAATCCTTCCTACCATGAGGGGAAAGCCAATGGCAGCAACAGAATCACTTGGCAGAGGTCCCAATGTCAACCTGCAGGAGACACTTGTGCAGTTTATTTGTGTCCCCCAATAAAGTTGAGAGATAGTGGCAGTAAGGTTTTTTTTTGTTGAGATACATGCAATTTATACTTTTTAGAGCTTAAGAGTATTGTCATAGTTTCTTTTCCAGCTCCTATAATTAACTACCCTGACAAAAGCAACTTAAGGGAGAAAGGGTTTATTTTGGTTCACAGCTCAAGGGCACAGTCCATTATGGAAGAAAGACAAGTAACAGGAACTCAGAGCACCTGCTCACATTATATCCACAGTCAAGAAGTAGTGAGCATTACTGTGTGTGCTCAAATCTCTCTCCTTCGTGGACAGCCTACAATCTCATCCCAGGGAATGGGTCACTTCTGGTGACTGGGTGTATCTTCTCACCTCAATTTTAACAATCAAGATGATCTCTCACAGGCATGTGCTGAGACATGCCTCAAGTGACTCTAGAGCCTGTCAGGAAGACAACTGAGAGAAACCATCACAAATTTATCCCTTGTCAACTTGACACACAAGCACATCACTTGAAATCATAACCTTTCTCCTCTCAGCGCCAAAGTTTCATGATCATCTCATAAAGAAAATCAAAATCCAACTTAAAAAGTCTTCATATTCTAACAATTCTAAGAGTTTAAAACTTCAAATTCCACATCTCATCTGAGACTCAGGACAGTCTCCCAATTGTAAGCTACTAGAATATTAAAAGCATGTTACAGACTCCCAAAATACAGAACAAACATTTTCACTCCAAAATGGAAGAATCAGAGCATAACAAGAACCAAAGCAAGTCCAAAAGTCCAACAGGGCAAACGTGAAATCCTGCAACTCTATGTCCAGCATCTGGAGCTCATAATATAATTATCTGGGTTCCAAAAGGCTTATGGAGCCTCACTGTTCCATCTATGCTACCTACAGCATACATATAACTACTTTCCTAGGCCAGCTGCACTCTGTCTCCTGCTTTCATTGGGAATCACCCAATAGTCCCAGTATCTCTACTATCTGGGTTTCTGAATGGAAATTTAGGCTCTACTCACACACCTTCATGCAATGGCGTCTCAGGAATTCCTTATACACACAGTGCATAAGGAGCCAGTGTCCTCCTTCCAGCAAACTCAGATCATCAGGCTTGATGTTGATGGCAAGAGCTTCTGTCCACTGAGCCTTCTTACCAGCCCCAATATATACATTTTAAAATCTACATTAGGTACATAAAATAGTGTGGTATGTGTCTCTCTGGGCTACTTTATTTCACTGTAATAATAATTATGATTCTAACCAATTTCTTAAAATGTCATAACTCATTCCCCTAGGGCATCTAGACTGGCTCCAAATCTTGATTGTTGTGAATAGGCTAGTAATAAAAACAGGCATGCAAGTACCTCTATGGTATGCTTACTTAATTTTTTTTGGGTGTATGAAAGGAGTGGTGTAGCTGGATTGTATTGTAGTTCTTCAATTTTCAGCTTTTTTGAGGAACTTCCCCTCTGATTTCCATAGTGTGTGCACTAGTGTACATCCCCACCAGCAGTGTGTAAGTTCCTTTTTCTCTAACACTATCTGTTAAACAATCATTTGTCAAGTGAAGGAGTACAAATGGTTAATAATATCAGGAAATAACGGTCAAAATCTTTAGATACTATAGAAATAAAAATCAAAACTACATTTGGCTGTCATCAACAAAATTAAAAGTTCAACTGTTGGCAAGGATTACAGGGAAAGGAAATATTTAAACACTGTTCATGGGAATGTAAATATGGCCACCCACCTAGAAAATCAGAATATGGCTGCTACCAAAAATTAAAACTAAAACAACTATAGGATCAAATTACACCACTTTGGGATATATACCCAAAAGTATCAAAGTCAAATTACTATAAAGCTCTCATGTAGCTATCATCCATGTTCATCACAGCATGACTCACACAATACCCAAATTACGGAACCAGCTAAGGTGAGGAAAAATGGAATGGGAGAGTGAAAATATGATACACATATATGTAGGGGTTAGATAAATTAGATTTAGAAAATATATAGGGGTTTCTGATACTGTCTCTTAATTCAGGGCATGAAGAGCATTATCAGCATGAAGTCAGAAAAAACAGGAAAGACTTAATAGACTGAAAAACAAGGTTGAAGTCAGGAAAAACAGGAAAGACTCAATAGACTTGAAGAAACAAAGTATCTGGCCTGACATTGTTTTCAGCTGCTAAGTGGGTGGAGCCCAAATTAAGCTGAAACAGAGTTCCTCCTATTTAAGGACAGTGCATGGAGCCCAGAAGAGAAGAGGCCCCTGATACTAGAGAGCTCCAAGAGTCTTGCTGAAAAAAGGGCTGGCCATTGATGGCCAGCTCTCTCCCTGAAGCAGAAAGAAGCCGGTGAGCAAAGAAAGCCTGAGCAAGACACCAAAAGGCCAAGGACTGGACCCTGTGGCTCAGCTTTTGCCTGGAGGGGTTTGATCTGTCTGATCAGTGGCCTAGGGGAAACGGTGCCTGGCTTTAAGGACTGAGGCAGAGCAGCTGAGTTCCTGATTCAAAAGAAGTAAGTTGGCCTGCAGACGGCTGGGGTCTCCCACAGAGAAGAAAGCATGAAGCCTTATTTAAGGTGAGACTGCAATAACCAACTTACCCTGACGAACCTGCATCTGAGAGATCCAGAAAAAGGACTGCTAAGTGCGTTAAAGAATCTACAACAAAGACTGTGTTCCTGACGACTGAGGACCTGCCCCAGACACTGTATCATTCTAAAAGGTTATGAAAGTAGTTGTTATAATTATCAATAGGTTTAGTGGATAGGTTAAATGGGGTGTAGGAATTTATAGGATTAATAATTAAGAAATTGTTGGTGTTTGTTATAAGTGAATTTAGTAATAAATAAGTGTTAAATAATAATTTAAAAGTACGGTTACACATATATGATGAAATTGTATTCAGCCACTGAAAAAATAATAAGATGGGGCTGTGATGATAGCTCTGTAGACAAGGCCACAGTACAGCCCCCAACATCTGTATAAATGCTAGGCAAAAAGAGGCTGCCTGTAATCCCAGGACTCAAGAAGCAGAGTTAAGATCCTGAAGCATGCTGTCTAGCAAAACTAGCAGGAATCAGTAGCTCGGGGTTCAGCAAGAAACTCTGCCTCAATAAAGAAAATGGGAGCAGCAGTCTTCCTCAATGACAACTTGGGTCCTCCATAAGCACGAACATACATGAAAGCACAGGTGCACACGCACACAAACACACAAACACACACACACTCTCTCTCTCTAAAAAAGTAAGATTATGTTATTTTCAAAAACTGAATGGAACTGAAGAACTGTTTAGAGAAATAAGATTGTCTCACAAAATAAGTGTCACATATGTTCTGGAATGTGGGTTTTTAGGTAGAGGACAGGGAGAAAGGGGATACAAAAGTAAAAGGAGGACTATGGAGGATATGGACAGAGAAAAGTGAGAGGAGAACACAAGAGTAATACAAGGAATGAATATGGCCATATGCTTTATGTACTTCATACACAGATGTAGTGATGAAACCTACACACTAAGGGAAAACACTTGCAAACTACATATTTAACAAAGGAGTCATATCTACAGTTCATACAACACCATCAACACTTAACCGTAATCCAACTAAATCACAGGAAGGGCAGCAGACATATCGGATGGCACAAAACCCATATACTTTTTCTGTGATAAGTCATCTTTGAGGAAACAACTTATTTTTCACCTCCTAAGAAGGTCTTATTAAATATTTCTTTTCAATATTAAAAGTATGCCCTTTCTTGATCCTCTGACACTTTCACAAAACCTCTAATAACTCTACTACATGTGACATTTAATATTATTTCAGATGTAAAAAAAGAGAAACATATATGAAAGCCCTTTAAAATACAAGCAACTTAAGAATGAGGTACAATACACTAGTATAGTTTTCATAATTTATGCTCAATTCTAAGGAAAAGACCAAGAAATAATTCACCTCCTTCAACCTCTAAATTTTGGATGCCTTTCATCATCTATTACACTGACAAAACTTCTATAGAAAGAAGGAAATAATTTACAGAATTTGGAGAGAATGTGAAGAATAGGCAGAAATTTGAATTTTCTTATTTTAAGCAGTTAGAATATTGCAAATCATCATTTTATCATTTTAGGACTAACTTGTTTCCCCTTGGACACCAGGAAGTAAAATAATCTAATGATTAAAATTAAGTAACTACATTTTTCTTAATAATCTCCACCCTCTAATCTTTAGATATCTTATACTGCAAGCCAATTCAAGTTACTTTTAGAATCAGGCACAATATAAATTATAAAATTCTTCTTTCGTTATTAACTTCTGATAAAGGATATTCTTCAATCTGAAAGTATACCTACATGAATTTCAGAGATATAAAAATGAAAGAACTAGGATAATTAAAAAGTATCACTATGTGAGCACTGTGAATGCACTATCTTCTAATTCTTAAAGCTCTGGGTGCTGTGCATTTCCCTGAGGTTAGCACAAGTGAAATGACCTGCTCAAGACCTTAGTGTCAAGTTAGAATCTACACTCACACATTCCCAGCATCCTGAAGGATTAGTACCACAGAAAGCACACCACAGAATACATACATGCACCTCCACTAGTCCTCAACTTGCAAGATCTGCCACTAACCACTGGCATGCATGATAAATGACTTTTAGATGATTATTTAGTTAAAAAAAACTTCGTAATTTTGGAATAAACATAATAAAATTTGTGATTCTTATAACAAAATAAAGTAAAAAAAAAAAAAGCTGCATGTTTTTCCAACCTGCTTTCCACCAGTGTTCTCTAGAAGTAGATTCTATTGGCAATCTTTTTGTGGCATAGAAATAGCTACACTCAAGTGGATAACAAGTGCTGCTACAAATGCTCCACAGAAACTCCAGGGAAGCAGGAGAAGATGGAGGAGCAACTACCAAACAGTAAATGCCTACTTCAGATATAGCTTTAACATATGTTCAACCACGTGACTTATCAAAAGCATTATGACCACTTTCATGTACTTTACACAAAATGGATTATGTCAACAGAACAATTACTGTCTATAACACAGATCACGACCACAGCAGCAGATAGTGATGCTCACAGCCAATATAACAAGTAGAGTGCAGTAATAATGAAAAGTGCTGACTGCAAAATAACCATCCTTTTAAAATCTAACTCTTACTCTAACAGTAAAAATTATATTCCATTTTATAATTAACAGCAAAGCAAATAAGACCCTTACAGAGAAGAACTGAAAATATTCATACGCTTTCACTGTTAGAATTATAAGTCATTAAGTTAGAAGAAAAATGACAGAAATTTGAATGCACACACACATAAAAGAAAATAATTGAAGAATGAGTGAAAAAATGAAAAACAGATACGGTAAGGATGCTATTAACATTAATGACTTTTTGGCGAACACCTTTAATCACAGCACTCGGAAGGCAGAGGTGGATCTCTGAGACTTCGAGGCCAGCCTGGTCTACAAAGTAAGTCCAGGACAGCCACAGAAGAACTATCTCAAAAACAAATCAAAACAAAAAAACAAAAACACTAATGACTTTTCACTTTTCTTTAAAACACACACACACACACACACACACACACACACACACACACACAAGCATCTAGGGACTGAACTCAGAGGTTAAAGCAAGGTAGACAAGCACTGTACCATGAGCTATATCGGCAGAGCCCCAATTTCTTCAAAACAACGAGTATCTCAAATAAAAATTTAACTCTCTGCCTGCTTCCACATTCACAAGATCCTTTCAGATTGTAAAGGACCATGTCTCTCTCCTAACCTAAAGACTTCCATGTTTTCCGAAGTTCTTGTTGCTGAAAATAAATTTGTCCTCACAGTCTACCAAATCAAGGTAATTTATACCTAATTGTGTTATGTATATCTACCTGACCAATTTACAAGTTCATGTTTTTCTCCTCTTTGCTCAATAGATTCCTTTCACATATATTTAGGTCATTTTCAAAATATATCACTTCCAAAAAAGTCCATCAACTTCACCATCCTCACCAACCCCCCAGGGCTTCTGGGTACTTTTCCTTGTCAGCCATGTTTTTCACTAGCTTTCTGTATGACTGAGTTTCTTATACTCCTTTTCTCTACTCAATAATGGATTTGTTGATGTTGCATAACTCTTTTCTCCAAATTAAAATACTCCTTGGTAGAAGGAGGGAGGCTGGAGGCCTCAAGAAGCTGATGAAACTCAAAGGTGAAAGAATCTCAGAAATTTGCAAGACTCAGGAAGCTCACATGGTTATGACTCGGCTGGATTTCTTCTGGTGCTTAGAAAGCAACCACTGCTTTGCAGTGGAGCTGCCTGCAAATATTCGGCAGCAAGAAACCAGGATTCAGAGTACATGAGCTGTCATCCATACCTGAGCAAGTAGCTGTTGAAAGTCACTCATGTTCCTTAATGAGTTAATGGGTTTAATGACAAACTAACCTCAAAAAACTAGGGTTTCCATGAGTTAGGCTTCAAAAAACTGTTTCTTTAGTTTCTACTCAGTACACTCTCTGAGCTGAATCACATCTGTTCACATCTTCTCAGAACAGCCTACAAACTAAATTTTCTTTATATCAAAACATATTACTTCAGGGTTGGTGACATAGTTAACAGGGCAGCACTTATCTAGTACTGCAACAAAGAAGTATTAATTCATTCATTGCACATATACTTGATTTGGATGCATATTAACCATAAGTTCTGAAAGGTCAGAGTGCAATTTTTTGCTTTCCATTGGATACTTCAGTTTCTACTTCTATGCCTATTTCATAACATTTCAAATGCTATGCCAATAAAAGGGGGGGGGGAAGGAAGGGAAAGAAGAAAAGTTACTTCTTAGATAAAGATGCAGTTCAGGGGTATAGTGCTTGCTTGCCTGGCCTCCATGAGGCCCTACATCAATCCCGAGAATGAAGGGTTGGAGGTGATGATGATAATTCCCATTTAAAGATCAAGCAAATAAGGTGACAATAATACAAAAAAAAATCAAGTTGCTAATGAATCAATTATGAAAAGTATACTTTCCAACCTTATGAAAATCTAAGATGCTAATACAAATTTTAAAAACTCTATTCATTTACCACAACATTAAAAAAAAAACCTTTAACATATGGTGATCCAACATGGCGCACTACACATAGGTATTGTATGCTAGAATCTCAAGGGAGCAAATGGGGAAGTGAGGTAGTATCTATAAAAATTGGATAATGTTTGAAAATCTCCAGTCTAACACCAAAGTATATTATGAAACTTTTAAAAGCAAAAATATAGTCCATCACTCCCCTCTGGAGGAGTGGGATGGAAGGGATGGGGGTAAAGGATGGGCGGGTAGGACTGGGAGGGGTTTAAAGAAGGCACTGCGATGGATATGTAACCTGAAGTAATAAATAAACATAAGAAAAATAAAAAATAAACAAAAAACAGAAAGAAAGGAAGGATGGATGTATTAATTAACTTCTTTGTTTGCTGGTTGGATTTGTTTTTTGAATTTTGTTTTGTTTGTTTATCAGACAGGGTCTCACTAAGTAGCCCAGGCTTGCTTAACCTGGAGCTTAGTCATAGCCAGGGAAGTCTTAAACTCATGGTCTTCCCGCCTCACTGATGCACACACGTGGCATTCACTCACACAGACTCAAGCCTCCTGAGTAAAAAAAATACAGTCCATATCAGAGAGACTGATGCAGCCTAGGAAGTCCCCCACTTCCAGTGAGTTAAGGTTTAGGGGCATATTTAAAACAGACAGCTGAACCTCAAAAAACTGGCATTGTACCTTCAGTAACAATGCTTTAAAGAGAAGCAGGGAGAAATGGAAGCCAAAGTTGCGAAGACACTACTTGGGGAAGTCTTCTCCTGTAGGTACTTAACCAGAGCTTAAACAAGATGGATTTTCCTTAAGATTTGCTTTTATAATATTAATGTTTTGCCTACATGGATGTATATGCACTGTGTATGTGCCTGGGACTTGCAAAGGCCAGAAGAGGGCATCAGATCTCCTGGAACGGGAGTTACAGAGGTGTAAGATATTTTGTTGGTGCCGGGAGCTGAAGCCAGAATCTTCTGTTAGGGCAGCAAATGCTTATCACTGCTGACTCATCTCTCCAGCCCCAGAAATTGCTATTTTTAAAATACTATTACTGAGTCAAAGACTTGGCAATCCCAGGCCCATTCTTGGGATAATTTAGAGCAAGTGTTAGGGTACTATATGCAGAAATGTAGGCAGTAGAATACCTCTATATTGCTGGGAAGAAATTTTAAATTAGAACTCAGCAAGATAAAACATGGTCAGAAACAAAGTCTGCAGAACTTAGACACAGAGTCAAAGGGAAATGTACAACATTAGGAAGGACAACTCAGGGGAAAGGGATTAGCAGTTAGACTCCTGAATGACTTCCCACAATGTGAGCAGGAATTGTAAGCTAACTTGTGAGAGACCACCCAATGAAAGTAACAGAGCATCTGTGGCCCAGCTTCCTCTTAAGGGATCTCTCAGAAACAAGAAGGGCATTCAGAATCTGATCACTGAAGGAATGCAGAGTGAAGGCCATCACTTTCACCTAACCCATCAGGAAGGACCATCCACAGATGGAACAGGCATTGGGAGGCAAGGAAGACGCTGAGTCCAAGCTGCAGCCACTAATTGAGACTGCATCAGAATCTGTACACCACCCAGCACACTCTCATTTGTTCTTTTTATTTAATAGTCAATGATAATTTAGTATTATAGCAGGCCAGTTCTATCTTACCCCCCCACTTATTTCTTTTTCCCTCCCCTGCTCCTCCTTTTCTGCCCTCATTCTTTCTTGGACAGGCTTCCCGAAGAGTGCAAGCTAGCCTGTCATGTAAGGTTTCCAAATGTCAGCCTCCTGATACACGAGACATTTTATTTTATATGATTATATTCCATTACCCCTCTCTTCTCTCTACCTGTAGCCAAATTGACTTATTATGCCTTATCACCACTATCTGGTGTCTACCACTCCCCTCTTTTATTCCCTCTCTCACTTTTTTCTATCAATGCAATATTATCACAAGGCTTATTCTGCATTTTTCCCTTTCTACTCATACCCACAGTGGCTGATACCTTGGTATACATGGTACTATGAATGTTCCTTTACTTCCTAAAGTGACTGATTTGAGAGAGAACTGGATTTGAACATTATGGTGTCTTCATGGTGGTTCTATGCTTTGATATTGATTCTGAATAAAGTATTTTACTTTTTATCCAGTCTGCATTTGAAAACAGTAGACAGCCATCAAGACAGTGAGGAATTACAAAGCTGGATCCAGAGACATAGAAGCCCGAATAATACTTAATCCCAGACCAGGGTTCCCCCCAACCTTGGAGACATTCCCCCTTGGTGACAAATGCCTACTGTGGGGGTGGGGAAAACAGCAGATGAGAATTTGAAAGATTATTTTAAAAAGTTATACAAGAATTTGCATTTACTGACCTTCAATTACAGACGTTTGACAACACACCTGACATTTTGGGTGTAATCATGAAGATACACTTTTGGAGAACTGGCAAAAGGAAAAATAAAAAGGTCCGAGCATGTAAGCAAAAAGTGACAAAAGACCATATACTGTAGAAACTCATGTATGTTTAAGTTAGGGTTTCATTGCTGTGAAGAGACTCCATAACCACGGCAACTCTCATAAAAGAAAATATTTAATTTAGGCTGGCTTACAGTTCTGAAGTTTAGTCCATTATCATCATTGTAGGAAACACATCATGCAAGCAGGCACGATGTTGGAGAAGGAGGTGAGAGTTCTAGATTTTGATCCACAGGCAGCAGAGGGAGACTGTGTGTCACAGTGGGCATGGCTTGAGTGTATATACGGTCTCAAACCAGCCTCCACAGTGACACGCTTTCTCGAACAAGGCCACACTTGCTCCAAAAAGCCACACCCATTAGTGCCACTCCCTATGGGCCAAACATTCAAACACAGGAGTCTATGGAGGCCATAAATGTGGTAGAGGTTTGGATTTCTTTGGAGACAAAATTGGGTTGAATTAATAAGTAAAAGCTGTGGGAGTGCAGACCGGCCCATAGTCTGTGGTATCCAGTGAGAGCACAGCAACTGCTGGTGCCAAGACCGAGGCTGAGAAAGGCCACAGACAGCTGCACCTGCTGCGAGCAAGCCCAGGCAGGCAGAGGAGGCCACAGCCCCATGGAGATTTGGCAGCAGTCAGCACCAGGGATATCAGTGGAGTGCAGCCTCCACCCCATGGATGTTTGGCAGTCTTGGGTGGACAGAAAAGGCTGATTCCCAAGCAACAGTGAGGTGGTAGCCATCGCAATGCCAGAGCCAGATGACCACTGCAGCAGTTGCTCACTGCTGTATTCCCTATGTATGTTTATTTGGATGGACTGCTGACTAGTTGCCCCCAAAGACCTGCACCAGAGGACATCTTGGTATCCTTCCTAAAGTTGCTAAGGTTGGTTGGCTAAAAGGTGTTTAGAGATATTAATAGTTTTAAAGTTATGAGATCACATACCTCTTCAAACCACCACAGGAATCTATGTATTAGGTGGTGCCAGATGACAGCAGGATGAGGAATTGGGAAGTGCAAGGTTTCCACTTGAAATAGCAGAAAATTTCTAGAATTAGGTGACTGCACTACACTAAATATAATAAAGCCACTACATTGTACACCTATAAATGTACAACTATAGAGTGAGTTGGAATCTTGTATCAATTAAAACAAAAAAGAAGTAAATAAGCCCTTAAAACATTAAGAACAACTTCAAATTATCTCGATCCCTGAGTAGATTATGATAATCTCAGACTGCTAGGCTCCCAAGCCTAAACGACAGCCTGAACCAAAAGCAGTCTCTGTAAGAATGTAAGAAGGTCAAAAGCTTAAAATTAACTCTACAGTTTTTATTTACTTTATTTAGGTGTCAATCAAAATAACTACATGAAAATGGTAAGAAGTGGCATTACAAATCAGGGAAAAAACAGGATATAGTTTAGGTATCTAGATTATAAAGTAGATACATTATAACAATATAAGTGAAGGATAAAGGCCATACTTTATGTTAATCACCACTAATGTGTTCAAGGAATTAATAAACAAGATTCAAGATTTCAGTAGATATTAGGATGCCGTATAAAATGCACTGTCTTCAATTTTAAAACAAAATCAATATATCAAGGAAGAACAGACTGAATAGCAGATTACAGAACTAAAGAATGAGTGAAATGTGCACAGAATGAAACTGGGGTGAAAACAAGTAAGAATAGATATGGAATAAAAGGAACATGACAGTCTGTTGTGTGACAAACTTTTCCTGGGGAGAAGCAACACATGTGTCTACTCACTCCAGAGAGGGAATCCACAATAGACTACAGACAACACTGTAAGAGTCAAAATTAATCTGTAAACCCCAACTGCCCAAGGATAGGGTAACTTCTTGGAATGCTGGGAGTTGTAGTTTTGGGGAAATAAGCCACATGCTTTTACTTCCCTAAACAAGTGTATTTGAACAAACTACATTGAATGTGCTTCATCACATGTAGGCAGGAGGTATGAAGGCAGGAAATACATCAGTATGTGTTTGCCCCTGACTGGACCTTACAGAAATATAATGAATTATGGGTTTTGCCTTTTTAAACTCCTGCCAAATGTAACTCAGGATCACTGCTGGGATTCCACAGAGTGGACCTGCCAGAATCCATCCTGGTCAGTATTTAATTAAAATTTGCTTCAAACTTGGCTCAAAATTGTGCAACTGGTTTTTCTCTTGCAAATCTTGGGATTATCATTTAGAGGCTGAAGCAAGATAAGAAAGACCATTCCACCCCAAACGTTGGTGCTAGGCTCTTCACTCTAGGACCAGTGGTCCTCCTTGAGGGTCCTCACTTTGGAATATCAATCTGGGGAATTGGATGTAGCCACCGTACACGTGTGAGTTTACTGTGCTGTTTCTCATGCCACCAGTCACCTGGGCTCAGAATTTATCTCTGAGCTTTCTGGCCACTGGATCTAAAGTAATAGGAATTCAAATGTTATGGTAGTTCATCTAAGGCAACTAGGTCTCTTGTTAAGAAAAAGCTGACAGGTTTACCTTGCTAACAGGCTTATATGAAAGGATAAACAGGTTTCAGGTGTAACTTTTCACCAAAGGAACATCCCTTGCGATGACTGTTCTCAATAATAATTACTCTAATAAATGATCAGATGGAAAAATTTTTTCTAAGATATATAAAGTTCTGAAGATATGAAAGCTTAAGTAAATTCTGGTGCCATAAGAAAATGATTTAAGGTATGCCAAAAAAATGAGAAATCTCTCAGGTTTTCTCCCCTTCTTTGCTATTGTTATACTAAGATATTAAAGTTTCAGAGTTTTAACTCTGATCAATGGAGTTCTGATCAGCTGGCAGAGCACTGGACTACTTACTATTCAGTCCCAAGCTCAAGAATTTAAATTTCCTTTGGCTGTCTTCTAAATATAAAGACACTTCTCATTAGGAAAAAAACATATATCCAGTTCCATAGGGAAAAAAAATGCTCAGTGCTTTTAACCCAGAGCCATAGTTTTTGCTAGGACTCAAAGATTTGTCTTTTCCATTCATTTTACAATGTGGATTTCAGTAGAGATTAATGATAATATATCTAGAACTTTTCTCTCCTTTTGTAAACAAAAAATTCAAGCAAGCTTCAGGGAGTCAAGGAAATCATTAAGACTTGGATCCACCTGTCACAGGTCAAATGGAGTCCAGATAAGTATACCCTAAGTTTCCCCACCTGTGTATCCCTGAGAAGGAGCTCTCTCTCCTGGTGTTGGGACTCCTCCCATCCCCCAATTACTAGGACTATGGGCCTAAAAGTTACAAATGTTTTTTCTTCATGTTCTTAGTCTTTTGTGTTTAGTCTATTTTTGTCTCAGCAGATTTTCATTTGGTCAAAAGATTCCACCCAGGAAACAGCTGTGGACTGCAAACTGCTGAGCTCTGGACTTGCTAAAAGCTGATATAAACTAGTCTAGTCGATATGACTGTTCCTTGTCCCTTCAGCTGGGTCACCTAACCAGGTGCTTCTAATAAATATCCCATTGCCCAGCCTTTAGCTAGTCTTTCATCCTTCCTAGGCCCTGACTATGACATCCTAGTTTCAGCTGGAAGCAGTTTAAAGAATTGAATATGCTGTTCCTTATACCCCTGAAGAAAGGCTGAAATGCTAAATCAAAAGGAAAACTCACTGTCATAGGGGAAAAAATGGCTACCTATAATGGCAACTGGCACAGCAGGTAAGTTGGCCTGGATTTATCAACAGGGAGATTCATTAACTGAAATAGTTCTACAATATGATAGGACACCTGGCCTCTTTTATTCAGAACAAAGAAGTATTATATGGCTTTAAGAGAAAACTGTTACTTCTATACAAAATATTCGGGATTATAATGTGGCTTCTTCTCAAAGAAACATTACAAAAAGATGACCAGCGATGAGATAAGTGACTGATGCTCCGTCCATTTCCAGGTTCCTCCTAGACACCAACTCTGATGTGAGCCACCATAGGGCCTTTGGCCCTTCTGGTTCTGCTAATTACTGTTGGCTTTTCATCACTCCTGCCTTAACTAAATGATAATTCCTATCTGGGTAACATTATGATGATGGTTATTAGATTCCAATATAAAGAGGTGTCCATCACAGATCAAGGATTTAACTCAGGCTGTAACTCAAGAGCCAAAGTTAACCTAAAGCCACCTGCCGAAGGACGAGGTAACTTCTTGGAACGATGAGAGTTGTAGTTCTTGGGAAATCTCAAGCAATTTACTTCTTAAACAAGTTTTTTTTTTTTGAACCAGTTACACCCGATGAGCACATGATACATGTAGGCAGGAGGTAAGAAGGTAGGAAATACATCAGGATGTACATTTGCCCCTCATTGAACATGCTGGGAAATGCAATGGATTGTGGGTTTTTTCTTTTTAGCTCCTGCTCCTGCAAATGTGACTTGGAGCCACTGGCTGGGATTCCAGAGAGAGAAATCCAGAGTACATCCTGGTCAGTATGTAAGTAAAACTTGCTTCAAAAATGGCTGAAAATTGTGAAATTGGTTTTTCTCTCATGAATCTCAGAATTAACATCACCAAAGACCAATTTGTTGAAACAAGTTTTTGGGGGTTACTTACAGGGCTTATTTACAGAAGCAGAAATGACTCAAAGACAGCTATATTACTAAAGGCCACCCCAATATGGGTAATTGCTCAGATTTGGAACCTGGAGCACACTACCCAGAGTCCAGTCTGCTGAACAGGTAGAGTGGCCTTGCCTGGTGCCTCAATTTATCTAAACCTCTTCCAGGCAGCTCAGCTGGTCTCAGAATCATCTTTGCAGTTTGGCTTGTCTGAGTCTTCTTCTCAAATCAGCTTCTCTGAGAGTCTTCTTTGCAGCTTTTCTCCATGGATAATCTTTGTAGCTCAGCATCTTTCCATCTGAGGCAGATTTACAACTTTTTTTTCAATTAAATTTTTTATGTTTATTTATTACTTTAGGTTACATCTCCAACTTTTATTGCTTATTCTGGCTTAGAGGGAACCTAGTAAATCTGGTCAGATTCGAGGGCTTTCTGAAGCTATTTTGAGTTTTGAGGCCAGCCTGGTTTACAGATCAGGACAGCCAGGCTTAGGCAGTAAAGGAAACTGCTAAAAACATAAAGCTGGTGAAGTAATTGAAGGGGGAGACCATGGTGCAGCCCCAGGAAGCAGCAAAATTTGGCAGCTCCAGCCATGTGGTTCTGGCTAGATAGAACGGGTTATGGAATATCCCTCCACAGCTAAAGAAAGCTACTGAGGACAGGCGTGTGGCAGAGGTACCACTGCATGGAGGCCCAGAGAGGCCACTGGGTCAAACAGAGAAGGTGAAGCCTGTATTACCTTGGAAACTCCAAGATTTTGGAGATGCCAGAAGCATAGGATACCGGCCAAGGAGAGCTGCTACCAGGGAGTGGAACCAGCCCAGGAGAGTGAAGTGTTCTGCACTCAACAAAGCTGAAAGGAATTAGAGATCTGAAGAGCATTTGACATCAGACATGGAGATGAAGAGCTTGGGGTATGCCTAGCTGGTTTTTGGTCTTGCTTTGGTTCAGTAATTCTTTACTATGCTCCCTATGTTTTGGAATATTAGTGTATATCCTACGTCATTGCTAATGTATATCCTGTGCCACTGTATGCTGGAAGTATATGATTAGCTTTTTGATGATTTTACAGGGAATTGCAGTTAAGAGATTACATGAATCTCAGTAGAGACTTTGAACTCTGGACTTTTAAGCAAGTTTGAGATTGTTGTAGACGATGGAGCCTTTTGAAGTTGGACAAAATACATTTTAATTATGATATGGCTATAAGCCTCTGAGGACCAGGAAGTATAATATGGTGGTTTGAAAGAAAATGGCCCACATAAGCCCACAGTGAATGATATTATTAGGAGGTGTGACCTTGTTAGAGTAGGTCTGGCTTTACTGAAAGGGGAGTGTTAGTGTGGGGGTGGGCTTTGAGGTATTATATGCTCAAGTCACACCCAGTACAAAACACAATCTTCTGCTGCCTACAGATCAAGACGTAGAATTCTCAAGCTCCTTCTCCAGCACCATGTCTGCCTGCATGGTTTCTGCTATGATGATAATGGACTAAACCTCTGAAACTGTAAGCCAACCGAGTTAAATGCTTTCTTTTATAAAAGTAGCCATGGTAGTGGTGTCTCTTCACATCAACAGAACCCTAACACAGCTATAGATTGTAGAATCACTTCTATCATTCATTTCACCAATATAAAGAAAATCACAATTACACATATGGTTACCAAGAAGAGAATAGAATCTCAGCATTTGGGAGGCTGGAACAGGAGGTTAGCAAATACAAAGGCTGCCAGACTACAAAGAAAGACTATCTCCAGAGGGAAAAACATGAGTAAAGAATCACTTTCATGGGCACTGGTAGTGCACACCTATTTTTTTAATGTTTATTTATTACTTCAAGTTACATCTCCATCATAGTCCCCTCCCTCTAACCCTCCCAGTTCCACCCTCCCACCCTCTCCCCCTTTTCCCACCTATCCTATTTCTCTTGAGTGGGGCCCCCCCACATATCAGCCCCTCTCAGTTCAGCATCCATATGAGGGCTAAGAGCTTCCTCTTGCACTGGGGGCCTACATGGCAGCTCCACTAGGGTAAAGTGTCCCACTAATAGGTAACAAAGTCCATGTTCCTGTTCCTTTTGGTCTGTTGGTTGTAGGATAGTTATCCTGTACTATATGGCTAAAATCCAGTTATAAGTAAACAGATGCCATGTGCATCCCTTCTGAGTTTGGGTTAGCTCACTCAGGATGAGCTTCTCTAGTTTCATCCATTTGGCAGCAAATTGCATGGTTTCCTTGTTTCTGATAGCTGAGTAGTATTCCATTGTGTAAATGTACCAGTTTCTTTTTAAATCCTTTTGTCGGTTGAGGGACATTTGGGTTGTGTCCAGTTTCTAGCTATTACAAATAAAGCTGCTATGAACATAGAGGAGGAGATGTGGTTTGGTGAGGAATCATTTGGATGTATACCCAGGGGTGGTATGGCTGGGTCTTGAGGTAGAGCTATTCCAAGGTTCCTAAGATATCGCCATTTCCATAGTGGCTGTACAAGTCTGCTATCCCACCAGCAATGGAGAAGTGTTCCCCTTTCTCCACAGCATCACCAGCATGTCCTGTCATTTGAGTTTTTTATTTTAGTCATTCTGACAGGTGTGAGATGGAATCTCAGAGTCATCTTGAGTTGCATTTCTCTGATGATTAAGAATGTTGAGCATCCCTTAATCCCAGCACTTGGGAGGCAAAGGCAGACAGATCTCTATGAGTTTAGGCCAGCCTGGTCTACAGAGCAAGGTCCTGAACAGCCAGTGCTATATGGAGAAAGGTTTTCTGGAAAAAAAATGGAAAGAAAAGAGAGAGAGAGAGAGAGAGAGAGAGAGAGAGAGAGAGAAGGGAGAGAGGGAGAGAGGGAGGGAGAGAGAGAGGAGGGAGAGAGGGAGGAAAGGAAGGAAGAAAAAGAAAGGAAGGAAGGAAGGAGGGATCACTTTCAAATTAAAAGTACATCACCTGCAATCCAAAAAAAAAAAGTACATCACCTACAAAAAAAGCAGCATACCATTTTAGAAATGAAAAAAAGCAGCAGTCACCTTCTTTTCACAGTAAATAAAGTAAGTATAAGTAACACCTTACTCTGTAGTCTCTATCAAAAAAAAATGAATTGGTAAAAAAAATTTTCAGACAACACTAATGACAATATAGCATATTTAGGGCTGGTGAAGAAGCTCAGTGCCTGGTATGAATGCGATACTGGGTATAATTCCAAGTCTAGCATACACACAAAATAAACATTGTGTGTGTGTGTGTGTGTGTGTGTGTGTACACAATAACTGTGTATGTCATGACAAAAACAACTCTTATAAAGGAAAATATTTAATTGGAGCTGTCTTACAGTTTCAGAGGTTCAGTATATTATCATCATGGCAAGATGCACAGTGTATGTGGGCAGACATGGTACAGGAGGAGCTCAGAGTTCTACATCTTGAACTGTAGCAGAAGGGAAACTGCCACACTTAAGTTTAGCTTGAGCCTATGAGAGAGACCTCAAAGTGCACCGCCATAGTGGCACACTTCCTCCAATAAGGCCTCACCTCTTAAAAGTAGCATTCCCTATGAGCTAAGCATTCACAAACATGAGCTTTTGGGTGCTATTCCTATTAATGCCACCACAGTATATGAATTTAAAAATTCTGTATGTATTATAAAATAATATATTACCAAGTAATAAACCAAAGGCTCAATTATATTACATATAAGTAATAAAAAGGACATATCTTGAACATGAGGGAACAGCATGTAACACATACCATTTCTTTTTTTAATACTTATTTATTTGTTTATTAATTTATGTGCACCGGTGTTTTGCCTATGTGTATATCTGTGTGAGGGTGTCAGATCCCCAGGAACTGGGATTGCAGACTGCTGTGAGCCACCATGTGGGTGCTGGGAATTGAACCCAGCCAGGTCCTCTAGAAGAGCAGCCAGTGCTCTCAATCACTAAGCCATCACTCCAGCCCCACATACCATTTCTTAACACCTACAAGAAGTACTTCTCAAATGTGACAGAGACATCTAAGGGCACTAACAAATAACATTCATCAAGACACAATAACACTTCTCAGGGACACACCAGTTCAGTTGTCTAGAGCTGTTTTCCCTTTAATTTCCTTTTGATCACAGAAACCTATGCCAGACATTTGTAATTTGAAGACTTGAAGGCAGACTACACATCTATACTAAAAGATCAGGCATCTTGCAAGATAACCCAGACCCAAATTCCACTTAAGAAAATGAGTGGCTGAAAATGTCAATGTGCAACAGATCGTTAGGAGGAGGTATAGACAGCTATAAAACTGATAAAAATTTGATCTACTTAAATTATCTCCATACAGATGAACTTAAGTACAACTTTAATTTGGTGATCTCTTTACCCTTTTAGCATTAAGACAAATTCCTGGATGTTTTCATATAGTCCCTGATGCTCTCAGGGGAAGAATGGATTGCTATTTGCCCAGCTCTTCTTCCACTTTTCTAAGATACCGCATGTGGCATCTTACACACCACAGCTTTTCTCTTCCCACAATACAATCTCAGTCAAACACAGGCCACCACCATTTATTTTGCTTATTAATGTATCAAAAAACTTTTAGCATCTTTGTGTTTTTTATTGATCTCTGTGTCTAGTTTTTCTCCTTCATGTTTTTGGAGTTTGTATTAGACAAGGCTGTTTGCATTGCATCTGTTCCCTGACTTATAATTTATTTGTGATTTTTTTCACCTTATGTGATGTGAAAGTAACAGGTCGTTGGAAGATACCATATTCATAATTTGGAATTATGCTATTGTCCCCAGCTGACATATGTAGTAAGACATTCTCCCAATGCTGGGCAGCCATCTCCCAGTCTGCCATGTGATCACAGGAAAAAAATAGGTGTTAGTATTCAACATGCTATTACACTAGCACATGTGGTGGTTGGATTGAAAACTTTTTACTTAAGACATTTTCAGTGTATGAGGGTTCATGATAAGTGGAGAAATATATGTATTCCCAGTCTTCAGAATGTACAGGATTTTGTTAACCTATGGTACATTCAATGTTCATTAATGTCAAAGAGCACATTAAAAGAACAGCATGGTCCCCAAAATAAGGGTTTATACTTTGACAAAAATTAAGTCAACACTTCTACATGTTTCATGAATCTGAGCATTTGGAATGAAGAATGTTAAAGCCTCCAATTACCAATGTCTCATTATTCTTGCATATTCTGCAGTTTCCCCCTTTAAGAACTGATTTAGTATACAAGATACAAGAATAATTCTCATATTTTCAGAGGGTATTATTGCCTTTCTTTTTTCTTTTAGTGATTTATAATCTAAAGCCCATCTTGTTGAATAACAAAGCCTATTCCTCCTGTCACTTTATTAACATTTCCTGTAACTATGTGGCTATTATGAGCCTAAGTCACTACATACCCAGTGTACACATCTGCCACATAAGATGCAGATTTGCAATCTGTCCCATTAACAAACTTGAAATTTTTAGCAGATGAAATGAGCTCGTTTTCATTAGTATGAGTAATAGAGCCTCTCAGTTAAGCCTGGTTGTTTCACAGAAACACCTCCAGGGGAGTATCAGGCTCTAGTTCATTTAGTGTCTGTAGTTTTTTTAATTTGTGGAACTCAAAAGATTTATATTTTTGTTGTAGGAAACCCCTTTATTATCACACTTTTAATCCTCTCTGTGTATTTGTAAGGCTGCAACTGTGAGCACTGTTCAAGTTGGGTAGTAGCTCCACTCCCTGTCCTCTGCCCTCCCAAGACACCATTTTCAGACAACATCATTCTCTCAAGTATCACTATAATATAATAATTGTGCTTTACACCTCTTTCCCTGTACCTTTCTTCCATTTTGTCATAACACATATTGTGTCTCAAAAGTTAATCTTAGATTTCAGTTTACTATGTTCAATATTCACCTAATTTTTAAGCCATAGCTTACCAAATCTTTATTTTTTTTAATTAGAAATGTGTGGAAGATTCCTTACCAAAAACAAAACAAAAACAAATAACTCAAGGACTGTGTTCTTTGGCTTTTTTCATGCTCTTTTTTCTTTCTTTCTTTTTTTTAAGATTTATTTATTTATTTATTATGTATACAGTATTCTGTCTCCAGGTATGCCTGCAGGCCAGAAGAGGCAGAAGAGGGCACCAGATTTCATTATGGATGGTTATGAGCCACCATGTGGTTGCTGGGAATTGAACTCAGGACCTCTGGAAGAGCAGCCAGTGCTCTTAACCGCTGAGCCATCTCTCCAGCCCACATGATCTTTTTTTCTAACTCTCCCCATGCCATGTGCTTGTTTAATTTAATCGTTATTTATCAGTTGATGATTTCATCATTATTGATGTTTCTGTTATAATTTGGATATGAAGTATCTGCCAAAAGGTTCAAGTGTTGAAGTCAGTTCTTAATTCAATGTTCAAATCAATTTTCAAAGGCAAGACTTTAAGGAAGTGACTGCATCATGAGGTTCAACTCAATGTACTGTTGAGGTGGAGCAAACTGTGAAAAGTGTGCCTGGCTGAAAGTAGGCTGGTGGGTTCTTGTTAGACTTTCCCCTCTCCCTTTTATGGCTGCCATGCATAAAGTCATACCTTTCCTCTGCCATGACTTTCTGTCATGTCACCACCTAAAAACAATGACTCTGCCAAACATGAAACCTTTGATATCATGAGCCAAAATAAACCTTTCTTCACTTAATTTGTTCATTTCAGGTATTTTGCCATAACAAAATACTAACACAGATATATTTGCTATGAAATTTCTTACAGCCCAAAAAGCACCTAAGTAACATGAAGAAGTGTGTTTATTTAAAATCATAAGAGTAAAACTCATATTACCTCTTGATTTTTCACACTTCCTCATTTCAGTCCTTCCTCTTGCATCTTCTAAAGAATGTATCAATCACACATTTAATTCTTTACCTTTGTCTTACAAAGTTGCTGGCATGTAGTAAATGCTAAGTTGTGAGCAGTTTATATTTGTTCATTTTTCCTAGCAGGTCTTATGTCAGCAAGCATATCTACAGTACAACCTAAGCTTACTTTTGCTCTCCTTACCACCCCAGGTAAAAAACTGTCAATTTTATTTAAACTTAACAGCATGTTTTATTATTTTCTTTGTGCATTATTACATTAGGTAGCCCATTATTTTATCTTGGTTCACTCCCCTTCTTGCTAGAGTACATCTGTTAGTAATTCATTCAACAATGATCTCTGGACAGGATACTTGCTGAGTTACTGTGTGCCTGCAATTGTCAAAATTTATATTGTGTCTAAAACATTAATTTGTCTCACAGAATATTACTAGCTTCAGATTTATTTCCCCCCTGACCCTTTAAAAATATCAGTGCAATGTTCTAAATCCAATATTGCTCCAGATAATTTGCTAGTATTTTAATATATATTAATATATATTATATAATATATTTATATTTAGAATATATAGAAATATATATCTACATATACTTATATTTATATATTATATATTAATATAATATATATAATTATATATATTATATATATATTAGTATATGTAGATAGAAAAAGTTAAGTACAGAGTCATGTGTGGCAGGCACCAGAGTTTGGCTTACATTGCCTTTATTACTATAATGAAAGTGAGTTCTGTAAGAGTTAAGAATCTGGGCATTGAGATGGATTTCCTGGGTTAAAAAATCACCTAATAGAGGAAAGCTATCTTACAAGACTTCTAATAATAGCACAAGTAAACCTGTGCCAGTACTAGAGTTCTCTGTGTACTCCTGACAACTAGGGCACAATGCCCTAGTCCTCTAAGATTTACATATACCAAAGTTAACTCTGTCAAACTCTGTCTTGAGTTTAATTATCTACTAACATAGTTATCAGGTACCTCATGATAAAAAGGGACCTCATATTTTTGGTACTAATTATAACCATAATAATCTACTATATGCTTTATTCCTTCTACATGGTTTGATGTCTTAAGTGATATCCTCCCTTCCAGATTTCCTTCAA
>CAJQZJ010028244.1:63684-107181 GCA_907164525.1 Lophiomys imhausi | reverse complement strand
GTATTCACTAAATCTAACTTATATTAACCTATCAGCCCCTTCAGACAATTTTGAATTTTCTTTGGAGAAAATTCAGAGGTGACAAACAAAAAACAATGAGCCTTTAATAGGCTATTAATCAAAACCATTCAGGCAAGATGACTTATTTTGTGAAATCATTTTCTAACAAAACATAACATTTGTTATCAGTTACCAGTTTTCCATGCTATGTGGCAATATTTGAACAAAAAAATTGTATGCATCTTAGAGCAGTACAGAATATGTCTGGAACATACACAAGGTTCAAACTCAAAAGCACCTGAGTTTGTAATCTTTACTCCACAGCTTACTGATTTCGACTCTGCAAGAGTTTAACCAGTGTGACATGAACTATTTTCCTTATATAGTACAGGACAACACTGGGTAGTCATGAGCAGTAAGTTCATATTCACTGGTGCTCTTAAAACAATGTTAGTCTATTACTGAGATATGTCTGTCATTACCCAAATATGCCAAATTGTGCAGTAGAAAATAGGCATCCATTAATTGGCCAAAAGTGGGTGCTCGTAAGTGAACTCATCTCCTCCAGAGGAGTAGCAAGTGCTCTTAACTAGTGTACTATTATTTCTCCAGTCCCGCAAGTAACCTTAACAAGAGGGTTGGAAGCAGTATGCCCCAGGACTCAAAATATCTGTAAGAATATTTTAATGGTTCTCTTTGTTCTGATGAACTATTGCAAGAAAAATAAAAAAATATATATATGTAATAAAGATAAAATCCCTAGACTAAGTTAGAAATGGCATAACTGAATCAGTGCACCAGCAACAGGGCTGCTCTAAGATGCATACAATCAACTTAAAAATATCTGATTTCAATTCATGTTTTAATTGTTTACATTACTGGTTTAAGTTTTAAGACAGGTTTCAAGAATTATTACTCTTTAAGGGTTCCACTAAAATGGTTAAAATTAAACATTCTACTTTAAAATACTATACCAAGTTAATGTCTCAGGTTTGTAAACGATCTATCATGTAAGATTTTAACATGGAGAAACAATGCATTATAAAAAAAAAAAAAACTCCTGTATTATTTTTATAATTCTGCCAACATGAAGCTTTCTCAAATAAAAGGTTAGGAAAGATAGGTGAACTTAGGATTTCCTATTACTTCTTTTGTGTGGGCAAAAGCTAGAGAAGAAAAATAGCATTTTAAGTTTCTTATGCTGGAGTCATAATGTGTATAAAACATATCTAGGTTTGATTGTTTTGATGCTAAACTAAAGAAAAGGCATATATCTAACAGAAATCACTTCTCAAAGCTAACATTTTTATTAACTTTTCTTAATAAAATGACAAAACATTCTTCCTTAAAAACTGTTGCTTTACATAGTTTAAGGTAAATTTCACTTAATTTTTATCTG
The DNA here is from genome assembly GCA_907164525.1 of Lophiomys imhausi. NCBI lineage: Eukaryota > Metazoa > Chordata > Mammalia > Rodentia > Muridae > Lophiomys > Lophiomys imhausi. Next base: position 105,782 of record CAJQZJ010028244.1, on the reverse strand, counting down.
AATAACATGCAGAGGTTCTGAAACAATAATTAAATGGTCAAATGTATCCCCTGTACAACTCCATGAAAAAACAAAACAATACTGTGTGATCAAGTCTCAGGTTAGAAACCTTCACTTGCTTTAATGTGAAATTTTCACCTCAAAAGACAAAGCTACTATTTAAATGAAAACACAACCACCTCAATAAGGAAGTGATACAGGTATAATTAATATTCTGAATCAAATTGTTTCAACTTCTTTCCTCAGGTACTAAACAAGATCTTTTTCTAAATGAATTCCTGTTTAACTAGAAACTTAGACAGTATCTGGATCCAAGTTTTATTGGCAAAATTTTTTTACCATGTTCTTGTCTCATCTAGATTTGTGTTTTTATAATGTCCACAGTGCTACACAGCATCTCTAATAGGTATTTGCTAATAGGAGAATGATGCATGCAGGTTGCCTCTGTATTTAGGTGCACTGCACACTTGCCTGATGCCCATGGAGAGCAAAAGAGGGACCTGTATCTGAAGTGAAGTTCCTAAAGTATGTAAGTTACCATGTGGTGCAAGGAATTAAACCCAACAGCCAGTGTTTTAAGGGAGTTGTCTCTCCAGCCCCCAGATTCTTTATTAACTAAAATAATATTTTGACTATAATGAAACTTTCTTTGTGTGAATTCCAGTGATTCCAAAAAGTTTGGGAAGTAAAGACCTTCAACTTTCATTTTGACCTTTATAAGTTAATGCTCCAATTGACTAAGTCCTGCCAGAGTTCTAATCTTCATAAAAAACTGTAAAGTTTCCCGTTGCTCTCTGCCTCAAAAAGTAACCAATTCAGTTAGCATAAATAAGAAATTCTGTGTCATCTACAATTATTGCAAATAAAGTGTAAGATATAACCATTACTGTATTAGTAAATGTGCCAAATTCTTCATGAAACCCATAAAATAACTCTAAAGAATTAAGCTACTACATTAACTTAACATGTAACAGACAGCTGTCCTAAAACAGTCCATAATTTTCCTATAGAATATTATTTTCTCATCACCTTGACCAAAGCACGTGACAAAAACAACTCACGGGAGGACTGGTTTATTTTGGCTCACGGTTTCAGAGGATACAGTCTATAAAGGCTAAGGATGCAGCAGTGGAAGTATGGGATAGAAGTGGTTCATATGCTGACTGGATCAGTCCAGCAGGGGTGTATAATACTCAAAGGCTCACCCACAGAGAGCTGAACCAGGCCCAACATCCTAAAGGTTTCACAGCCTTTAAAATAAGAGTCATAAGTTGGAGGGCCAACAGGCTCAAAACCAGCCTGCAGGGACATTTCAGAGACAAGCCTCAGCATACACCTCAATATATTCCAACAAAGCAATACATTCACAATTTTATAAACACAGGTTTTCATTTGGGAGACAGATATAATCCATAAGAGGGTTTAGACTATAAATCAAGTACAATTTAGTCAAAATACCAGAAAAAAAAACCTTTAAATAATAGGGAAAGATTTTTTTTTAAACATTATTGCTTACTTGTATAAAATGATGAATTTTAACCAAATTAATACTTCTATAATCTTATTTATATTTCCCATAGTCTTAAATTATACTGCTCGACAAGTAATACAGGTCTTAATGTAATGTAGCTTTTTAAAATTAAATTAATACCAAGTAAATAATGATGTTAGCCATTCACTACACACAGACAGTTTGATTACACCCCTTTGGAATTAGTACTATAAAAAGTAACCACGCCATGGGGAAAAACAAATATTTTCCTTAAATATTTTCAAGAATTATAGTAACAAAAGTTCATAGAAAGGTCAATTAAATTGTTTATGTACCACTCTGCTTTCCCATTTAAGGAATAAAGGAGATATCAGGTTAAAAAAGAATCCCTTCATTTCTCATTCTAGGAAATACAGCAATTATACTTAGGAGTTCTTTTCCTCCCTTCATGTCTTGGGCAACAGCTATAGTTCTAGTGAGGAGACCTGAATAATCATACTACAGAACTCAAAAGGAAGGTAGAGGCACAAAAATTTAACAAACTTTGGCTTTGAGGAACCTCATGACTAACCCTAAAATGGCAGATAAAATAACAAAACGATTACAGCAGCAAGCAACTACTTCATCACACACATTAAGAACTCTAAAATAGACAAGAACTTTTTTCTGTTTCTCTTCCAATCAATCTGCAATATCTTCTTTTTGTTTCTCCTGTTTTTTGGTTGTAGGTAGTTCAAGACTTGCCCACTGCATGGGTTCTGCCTTTCTCATAGTGATCTCAATCTTTGTTGCAGTCATAGTTACATAACTTCGTTTGACATCAATCACCTACAACGTATCAAGAATAAGAGTTACCTTGGTGCTTTTATTGGTCACAGAGAAACACATTTTGTTTATTCTAATGTCAAAAACAAGCTACTGAGGCCATTTTATGCAATTTAAGTATCTTGATAGAACATGTCAAGGTTATACTCATGAACTTTCCATGAGCATTCTAAAAATGCTTTCAATCATCAGGAAAAAAAATTGATGGATTTGTAATACTTACTCCCCATAGTTTCACATTTTGATGAAATTCCTTCTCTCCTTCAAATACAATGTGAACATTTAACTGAAATAGATAAGTTATTATCATTATTTTGGTGGTAGGTGTTGAAAACAAGGCCTTAATACCCACTAACCATGCAATGAAACACTGAACCACACTCGGTCAAGAGTGAAGACTGAGCAAATTCATACTGATGGCTCTTGAAACTAAATATCAATTTTAAAGAGAAGATTGACATTACTAAAGCCATGAGAAAAATGCCAATATTGAGCCCTCTCTTTTCATTTAAGAAAATGATTAACAGAAGGAAAAATTAACTGGAAGGTTCATACTGAGAAACAAATATTTGTTTTATGATTCTTCTACCACATTTTCTAGAAAACTTCAGAACGAAGTACTACACTATGATTTTCATTGAAAATACTGTTTATATGAAAGTCATTTGTGATTTTCTAATCAGAAATAAGAACTTTGAGAAAACATTTTCCATATAAACAATGTGTTTAGGATAATTCCTATTAAGTTACTTAATATACTTACCAATGTACTATTTGCTTCTACTTGACTGAGTTCTGGCACTGAATTTTTAGCATACACTGAGATGGTAACTTCACCCCCAGTCTGATGCCAGTCATGTCTACATGGAACAACTTTTTTCCCCTGCAATGTAAGAAAAACTTTGTAATCTTAAAAACCACCACATAATTGATTTTTTCAAAAGAACTGACTCAGCTGAGAGAGAAAAAATTACCACGCACAACTAAGCACTTCATGCCTTCAGGGCAACAGCTTCTAAAGATTCGACCAAGAGGTTTAAACAATAAACTATGATATACAAAATATCTTCACAGTTTGTGATATGAGAACATTCTCATTTTTCCAATTTGTTTTTTCTTTAGTGTTACACTGTTACTGTCCATTTAGAAGATAATTTTACAAGACTTACTAAACTTATACTCCATCTTAATATCTTACAGTCTAGTAAGTACTGTCCTAAAATCATTCTTTGAAGACAAAAATGAGAAAGGCATCTATTTGGTAAGATGAACAAGACAACATTTGAACTTGTGAGAACCTTGAGTTCATTTTGTATGAATAAAAGTTTTGGGGGTGTTAGGACTGGAGATATGGTTTTGCTGGTACTGTGCCTGCTTTCCAAGCATGAGGCCCCTGAGTTTGAAACAGCAGCACTCACATAAAAATGTTCATACATGGGAGAATGAAACGTAACCCTAGTGTTAGACGGCTGAGTACAAGATCCCACGGCTGGATCATGTTTCCTGAAATAAAGTGGTCAAACATGGAATCTTCATATTGATGCATGTGTGTGTACACCTGCCCTGCAAATTGTCAACTAATTACTATTCCTATGATTATTAAATTATCTCGTCCTTTCATATCAGCATACAGAAAGTCATAATTTACAGAAATTATCTTTTGACTGCCATTATGGAAATGACCATTATTCTTCAGTACTATACTATGGTATCAATTGAATTTCAAAAACAAATGAAGAAACATGCTGATGTTTTCTAAGTAAATTGCTCTAAGTAAGAACAATTTAGTTAAAAAGTTCAGGAAACTCTGAATTACTTGCATTAAAAAAAGAGAACCAAAAAAGGTTACATCTCACCAGGGATTATACTCTCAAAATTTCTAAACAAAAAGTGAATTTTTTTCAAACTTAAACTGGTAAGGTTTTAATAACTGAGAAAATGTATAAGCACACGTCACTTTCTGCTAGAAAAACATTGCTGCAAGTTTTATAGTCAATAAACTGATTCAAAAGCAACAACAATGATATACCCAAATAGTGAACATCTCTTAGTTAAAAGATACAATAAAAAGTTATTAATATCAACAGAGCATAAAAGATTTATTTATACTAATCATGCTTTTATGATAATGAGATTTAGCATACCAACCCTTATATAGCAAGAAATTGGTTTTCTTCTTTTAACTTAAAGGACTTTAAGGAATTATGTTCATAGCCCTAAGATTTTTGGCCACTAGATGGAGACTCTACATATAGTTGAATGATTTTTGGCCAAAAAAGAATCAGAGGCCTAAATATTGGTTTAGTAACAGTAAAATAATGGGAAGTACTTTTATAAAACAATTTTAAAAGTTGGAACAGGCTGTGAAACTTTTTTTTTAGATTTATTTCGTATGTATTAGTGTATAGTCTATCTGTGGTCTGTGTGCCACATGCAAGCATGATGTCTAAGGAAGTGGTGAGCCTCGTGGGTGCTGGGAATCAAACAATGGTCCTTTGCAAGAACAAGTGCTCTAAACCCTTGAATCAATTCTACAGCCCCTGTGAAACTCGTTTTAATAAGACAAAGATCTTCAATTTTGGGAAGTTTACAGGATTTTTGAAAACATACATGCATCAATACAAAAAAGGGGCTATTTTGTCAAAGGCAGCATTGAGAGACTGAGATAAACTCCTATGTACACTTGCCAATGCCTTACCCTCTAAGAGAGTTATTTCTGTAATATAAACACATACTAATCTCAGGTCTCTTAAAAATGACTTAGATGAATACAGGTCAGCAGCATGTGACTTTGAAAAGGTTACTACTTACCGCATCTTTTTTAGTCCACACATGTTTTCCTGTTGTACAGCCTTCTTGGGCTAAGAATGTATTAAAATCTGAGGTTTTTCTTCTACAACAGCTCCAATATTTCATCCTTTAAATTAAGATGATGAATTAAAGCCAGTAATATCATTATAACAAATGTTATTACAAAATAAAAGTCCAACTTGAAATATCTTGTAAGTACTTGTATTTATCTGTTAAAACAGATACAGACTAGCAAGATCTATTTAAAAACAAGGGTGCCATTTATTGTATTAACTTAGTTTTTGAGTAAATACATAAAACTATCAGAAATTCGAAGTCTAGTTTCTCGCTGAGAATGTAAAGCCTAGTTCCCTCATGAATCTACCAAAAAGTGATATGACCAAAAATTCTAATATTCACATTTCAACATCATAGTGAAGAACATGGAACAAAGTAGAAACTAGTGTTTCGACACACAATGGCCAAAACCTAAGAAGGAAAAGCCACTACTATCCTGAGAAAAAAACTCTGCACAGGTAACTAAACATTACAGATCTCCAGGTTAAAGTCCTGAAGCATGTGCAAACAGTTGAAGAATCTAATACAGTGAAATTTCTATATATTAATTATATAAAATTAGATCACAATATGGAGACAAAGTGTGATTTCAGAGTTATGGAAAAGTACAGACTTTCCTGGCTAATGGTGCTTTCATTGCCCCATGTCCTAAAAGTGAATGACAGCCCTTTAACCAAGAACTTAAGGTCTGTAGGGCAGGACAGGTCTGTAAGCTGCTCCGCAGGAGGCTAGGCCTGAGGGCCTAAGGGCCTGAGGTAGAGGCAGGCCGCATGACCAGCAGGACCCTGAGGGCCCTCAGGTAGAGGCAGGCTGCATGAGGTAGAGGTAGGCCGCATGACCAGTAGGACCCTGAGGTAGAGGCAGGCCACATGACCAGCAGTACCCTGAGGTAGAGGCAAGCCGCATGACTAGCAGGACCCTGAGGTAGAGGCAGGCCGCATGACCAGTAGGACCCTGCCTCAGATTAAAAAAAAAAAAAAAAAAAAGTCCAAATAAGATCACACTGCAGAACCACAATGATTACTTAAAAACTATAACCCTATTTTTTTCCTGTGTTCAATGAAGGCAACCACACCACCCCCTTTCTCAGGTTATTATAAGGATTAAATGGTAACGTAGGTAAATTTTTTACTATTAACTGCATGGCAGTTTTAAAGATATAAAGGCTTCTGAAGATATAAAGGTTTAATTAATTATTTTTTTTTGAGACAAGATTTCTCTGTGTATCCCTGGCTGGCAGACCAGGCTGGACTCAAACTCACAGAGATCCGCCTGCCTCTGCCTCCCAAGTGCTGGGTTAAAGGCGTATGCCACCACGCCAGGCTTAATTAATGTTTTAAATCACTACTATAAATATTTTAATTAGGAATGTGTTTTAAGTTACCCCTCATGGAAAATAGGTACTCCAGAGTGATATACACAGGCTTCTTCTAGACTCTGTAGACCCTGGTATGTCTACAAAACAAAGACAGAGACAAAACAAATTAGCTATTTATCTCACATTTGTCTTATACTTATCTGTAATACTGGTTACCTATAAGACCTTCATAAAATACTTAAATAACAGCTACAAGAACACTGGTAAATTTATCAAGGAATGGCAAATGACCTTCTTTTAGACATGGTTAAACTCTAGATCTCTGTAAAGAAAGCAAACAGGAAGGCTGGCAACTTTACATAGGATGGTTTTAGCCTTTTAGGCATGAGGTTACATAGAACTATATTCAAGTATTCAAATTTACAGAAACATGTTGGAATCAAGTGAGTTGTATTATTAGAAATACAGTATGATTTATATGTAGAGTATATATATATATATTCTGTGTGGGCATTACAAATTAATATGGGAAATCTGATAAACAATTCTGGAAGCTTCAGTAGAATGCTGATTTCTTATCCCTACAAATGGTAAAATGGGCTGCAGACCTATATACACATCCATGGTTTGTCTGGAAGATCCGGGCCCCACTGCTGCTGCACGTGAAGGCTCTACAGATGAATTCACAAAAAGTCATGTTAATAGAACATGGTTGCAACTGGTAGGATATTCTCTATTTTGTATTTATGTTAACTAAAGTACAGAAGAGCAAAATTTTGTTTCTTTTTTTAAGTACAAAGTGCTAAAGAGTTTATCTCTTGAACTTATTATTATTACTGCTATGTAAATCTCTTTTCTCCTCTTAGTCAATGGCACCAAGTGTACACAGTCTTCCAAGTCTCAATCAGTAAGTCTGTCCTCTCTACCTCTAAAGTTAGAACAAAATCTTGTCAAACACAATGAAAACATGATCAGTTTAACCTCACTCAAGAACTAACAAATTTTAGGCAAGCAGAATGCATGTTCCCACTAACTTACTTCTTACTTTAAAAAATTCCTCCTCTACTGAGTACAATTTCTAATTACAATTCTTGAATTCTTTTCATTAAAAAAAAAACCCTCTATTTTCCATCATATTCAGTTACAGGTGTTTCACACTTTTAAATGAACCTCTGAATGAGAAAATGACTATAGCTCAAGAACTACTTCTTAAATAAAGCATAACAGAAAAAAAATCTACAAACTTCAGTGCATGAAAATTAAATGTTCCTCTGTTTATCAATGACATCAGCAGGTCAATGGAAACCAGGCAACATATCTCTAACAAAAGACTTGCAGCTAAGAGATAGAACAATTTCCTACAAGATTATTAAGAAAAAGATGTCAGAAAAGTAGGTGAGATTACAGTCATTTAATCAGAGAGGAACTGGCTAGTAGGCATACAAAAGGGTACTCAACCTTAACACAAGTGAAGTAAGTAAACAACAATGAAGAAAACTATATATTCTAGTAGAATTACTGAAATATAAAACACCGCTAAGACATAATGTGCTAATGTGTTAGACAAGTGGGTCCAACCCACAAATACCGACAGGCATATAGAATATGTAGCCAAGTTGGAAAACTACTCATGTTTATGTATCTTCTAAAACTGAATACACACATATAATTCCATTTCTAGTCACTAACGTTACACACTGAAATGTCTAGAGTGGTGCTATTTAAATAAAACCACCAGGAAGGAAAAATTAATTATCAATTGCAGCATACTTCAACAATGGCACTCACAAAGCACCAAAGAAGGCAAGACTACAGGTGTAGCCCATAAAACAAATCTAATAAACATACATGAAAGACAAATTTTATGATTTTATGAAAGAAGACAAGTCTTATGATTCCTTTTACATTAACATCAATAATAAGCCAAAATAAATATCGATAGAAAACTTTGAAGGGAAAATGTCCAGTAGTTAAGATGTGGTTCTTAATACTCTCATGTTCATTTTGAAAGCCTGTAAGTTTTGAACTTGTATTCATACAAGTTCTAACAATTTTTGAAATATACTAAATATTTCTTCAATCCTCTATATTCTAAAGATTTAGTTTTTCATCATTAAGGCTCTTAAATTTAGTTATTAATCTCTTAATTTCAATGCACACAAGGAAACAGTACCATGGCATTCCTAGTACCTTCTTTAGATTACTCCCATCAGTTCTACTAGGTATTATCTCCCCTCCCATTTCTGATACCTTAAGTTGAACTTCCTCTACTATTCTGCCACCAGTACTCTCTCTATCACTATCATTCAGTATGGACTCTGTGACCTACAACAGCAACTTGCCTGCAAGACTGGTACAATAGTGGCACAAAAAAAAAAAAACCATCTTCTGATTGGATTCAATGCCCATTCCAGAAGATGGAATCCATACCTGAAACTGTTATTGAGGCCAAGAACCTGAGACAAATAGATCAAGGGCTCTGAAGGAAAATCTACCACTTCTCTGCTAAATAAACACAGGAGGTAAAAAAAAGAAGACATTGCTATATCTTTCACTCAGCTTCATCAGAGAAGCTTCTTATATTTGATGGTAATTAACAGAGACAACCTGATAGTGGGTAAACAATGATGGGATACAGACATATATGATATAAACATAAATAGAATATCTCTATCAAAACCCTATCCATTCAAGGCTCAGCAATCTCAGAGAAAGAAGAATTAGAAAAATTCTAAGAGCCAGAGGTAGTAGATGACTCCAAGGAAATAGCATGTTCCAGATATAACACAACTGATGTATATATGAACTTAAGAGACTGTGACAGCCTGCATAAACTTGCCAAAATGGAAGCCAGACAAAATTCTAGCACAGAGAAGGGGAAGTGAGAACACCTAACCAAGAAGTAATTTGCAACTGGTACCTGTTAAAAAGGAGAAAATAAACCTCACTCCAGGATTGTCCTCATGCTCAGTAGTAGCTGATCAACCCAAAATGGATTCCATTTTTTTGTGCGTGTGCTTTTTTTTATTATGGTGTGTGGTGATTTACTTATTGCGTAGGAGGTAGATTTACTTATTGAGGAGTGAGGAAGAGGGAGAGGGGACGGGAATTAGGAAGAATCTGGGAGGGCTTGGGAGTAGGAAAAGAATATTATCAAAATATATAAAACAAATTTTTTAAAATTAAAAAGTAGCAAATAAAATGAGAAAAAAAAGAATTATCCACTTTCATTTATTATTTCTACCTCAGTTACACTTCTATTTAATTTCAATGTTGGTAAGCAAGGTTCTCTCAAACATCACAAGAAGAAAACAAACTTGCAGGACCCCATCTTCACTCTCAACTGTATCCCTGCCACTGGGAAAGGACTGAAGTTTAAGGCCAGGCGGGGATAGAGTGAGACTTATCTCAACAAACAAAGCAAAAACCTTCCTGAAGCAGAAAATGGCTTACCATCTGTTTGAAGAAGCCCAAATTATCATCCTGGTTTAGGTCTTTCACCATCTCATCTACTTCTTCACCCACTAATTTCAGACTACTGCCCAGGCCCCAGAACCTTGCCATTTGCTGAGCAGCCTAGTTCTAAAGCCTCTTTTCTTCTGGGGCTCCCTCTATGGATAGTTCCATTCCCAGGTTTATTCCTCTCTCCGATTCTGACCTAGTGCTGCATCAGAAAGACTTTCACTGACAAATCTTATTTAAGTAGCTCCTGAGTGAACTACTTTAGTTGTTCAGTCTATTTTACGTTCAGGTCTGCCTGAATTAATTATTCAATGGGCTATTTTTGTCCTCTAGCCCACATATGTTCCATAAGAAGAGGTCTTTGCTTAATTTGATATTGTCTTCAGTCCCTGAAACTTGTTGTCTAGCAAATAAAAGTGCGTAGTAAACACCAATCAAATCAAGATTTATTTCCATAATTATATCAGATGTTTCTCTTAGAAACTCAAGACCAACAATCAATAACTGGGACCTCATGAAACTGAAAAGCTTCGGTAAGGCAAAAGACACTATCATTAGAACAAAATGGCAGCCTACAGATTGGGAAAAGATCTTCACCAATCCCACATCTGACAGAGGGCTAATATCCATAATTTACAAAGAACCCAAGAAATTAAATGCCAAGAAACCAAATAATCCAATAAAAAAAATGGGGAACAGAGCTAAACAGAGAATTCACAAAGGAGGAATCCCTAATGACACTTGAAGAAATGTTCAGCATTCTTAATCATCAGAGAAATGCAATTCAAGACGACTCTGAGATTCAATCTACGCCTGTCAGAATGGCTAAGAACAAAAACTCAAATGACAGCCCATGCTGGTGAGGTTGTGGAGAAAGGGGAACACTCCTCCACTGCTAGTGGGAGTGCACGGTTGTACAACCACTATGGAAATCAGTCTGGTGATATCTTAGAAAACTTGGAATAGCTCTACTTCAAGACCCAGTCATACCACTTCTGGGTATACATCCAAATGATTCCTCACCAAGCCACAAGGACATTTCCTCATCTATGTTCATATCAGCTTTATTTATAATAGCTAGAAACTGGAAACAACCCAGATGTCCCTCAACCAAGGAATGGATAAAAAAAAACCTGTGGTACATCTACACAATGGAATACTACTCAGACATCAGAAACAATGGAATCATGCAGCCAAATGGATGGAACTAGAGAAGCTCATCCTGTGTGAGCTAACCCAGATTCAGAAGGATGCACATGGCATCTATTCACTTATAATCGGACTTTAGCCATACAGTACAGGATAACTATTCTACAGCCAATGCACCAAAGGAAACAGGAACATAGACTTTGTTACCTGTCAATGAGACACTTTGCCCTAGTGGGGCTGCCTTGTAGGTCCCCAGTATATGAGAAGGGTCTTGGCCCTCATATGACTGCTGAACTGAGGCAGGGGACTAATATGTAGGGACACTCCACTCCGAAGGAATGGGATGGAAGGGATAGGGTGTCTAGAGGGTGAGACTGGGAGGGGTGGAAAGAGGGTACTGTGATTGCAATGAAAAATGAATACATATAAAAAAAAAAGAAAGTCTAACTGTATTTATATACCTAGTCTTTGGCAATGTGTCCAACATGTAATAAAACCGAACTATTTGCAAATTGTAGAGTACATTGCAGTCCTCTGCTTCAAAATTTTATTCCATAAATCCAAAGTTCTATAATATATACCTTTAAACACCCTCCATTTTTACAAGAAGTCCCAATCTTAATTTCATCACTGTCTTCTTCTGCAATGAAGAAAAAAAAAAAGGTAACACAAGGTTTCAAAGGTTTCACAACTATGTACTTTTGAAACAAGAGGAATAAAATCTAAAACCACAATATTAAAGTAGACCACTGGTTTATTATTCTTAAAAACTATCCTTTATATAAAACAAGTACAATTTAAGAAAAAGAAAGTGAAAAAAAAATGTGTATCCCAGCATTTGGAAGGCTGAGGCAAGATGACTTTGAATTTTTTGTCATTCTAGATCACACAGAACTGTTGAAGATACTGGACAAAGTTTTGTCTCAAAACGAACATATTGCCCTATACCCAGTTTCTGCCTATATGCCATCCAAATGGTATATACTATGTTGTCACTCTATAATGCAATGATTATCCAATTTTATAAAATCTTATATTCTCTTATAAACTAGAAATCACAAACAGTATTTCTGTCCCTTGATATTAGGCAGAGATCAAATCAATAATAAAATATATTTTATATGATACACAAAGAAACATTTTAGTTACTGAAGAGATTTAACTGATGAAACAATTAAGAGACAGTAAGTGTGCACATAATTAATTAGCACAATGTTACTTCTGTGGTGTTGTTAGCATCGGAATAAAGAAGTTCTCTACTACAATGTGTGGCATTTTCACACACTTAGTGCACTGTAGTTATCTCTTTTGAATGGCTTACTTACACAGAAAATTACTAAAAACAAACAACAAACAGTGTCTTACCTTTTTTATCTTCTTCATTCCCTGACGACAGTTTAAGTTTATCAAGTGCTTGTTTTAGGGAAGCAGATATTTTTAATTCCAAGTTTGCCATAGGCTCATCTGGGCTGGAGAATTTTTGAAGTCTTATTATTATCATTAACAGATCAAATATTTCTTTGTACTTAAAATTGAGAAGCTTAAACATCTTCCATATGAGATGTCAAATATCTGTGCATCAAGTCATTCCTAAGTAAAAGTACTTCATAAATAAATGTGACAACCTATCAACATTTTAACTTGTAATAAAATGGTTCACCTACTAAGAAATTCTGTTTTGGGGCTGGAGCGATGGGTCAGTGGTTATGAACGTGTTTGCACAGGACCTGAGTTCAGTTCCCAGGGCTCATGTGAAGCAGCTCACAACCACCTCCAACTCCAGAGGATCTGATAACCTCTGCCAGTCTCCACAAGAGCACCTTTACTCACATATACACATACCTGTACACAGACACACTTATATAATTAAAATTAAAACATAATTTTTTAAAAAAATTAAGTTTCAAATACTCATTCCACTGCTGGCATAAAGATACACCAGACAGTGGAACTATAGGAAGGGAGTAAAGACTAAGAATCCAAGCTTGTAAAGATGAGTAAGCTCTGTGTAAAGGACTGTGGAATCTTTGAGCACAAACTCTCAAGCACTAAGTGAAAGCATACTCATTTGTATTAGTAGAGACAATTTACTTATGTGGAGAGATGACATATAGAATTTTAAATTTAGATACAATTTCATGACAGTGTAAAACCAGCACCATCTTCTAGGATTGTTAACTTTTGTATAATATAATTTGTTTAAGCCTATTTAACAGGCAAATATTAAGAGTATTATTAAACGTAGCAGTAAAAAATCATCAAAACCAACTGAATCTTTTATTCACATTATAATTTTACAGTGTTCCCAACTCTTTCATTTATTATGTTTAAAAAGATTTATAGACTATTACATAATATAGCCCCAAGATAAGAATCCTGATGTTTGATGTTTGTTTGCTCATTAATATTTTGAGGTATAGGCTCTAATCAGAATGCTCTTATTCCACCCTTATTATTTGTTCAGTCTTTAGAGACTGTCAAACACTAGCCTAGGCAGTTAAAAAAAATATTAGAAAAGGCAAGAATTTTGTTATAGTACATTTCATCCTTAAATCCGTTACATCTCAGTGGAGTCTCCTAGAACATAATAATAGTATGAGTTAATACTGTGTCTTTAAATGATGGTCTATAGATTTATAAGCTTTACTTTAAGAGACTATGAAAAAAAGGTAAATGTATTTTAATTTATTTTGTTTTATCTGTATGGGTATGTTTCTCTGCATGTGTGTCTGACCACTCACGTACACATGGAGAACAACTGATTTCCCTGGAACTGGAGTTATAGACAGTTTTGAGCCACTGTGTGGGTGCTGGAAATCAGTCCTCAGTCCTCTGGAAGAACAGTAAGTCCTCTTAACCATTGAACTAGTTCTCTAGCACTTAAGTGTTTTATTTTAAATCTGTCTGATACAGGATTAATGTTTATAAGTTTGTCATTGCAGGTGCAGTGTGAATAACCAGTGATAATTTTTCAGGTTTGTATTTAAAAAGAACTCACCTGAGGAACAAATCTGAAGCCCAAATCCTGTGTTTATATTCTGTAACTTGAGTTCTGAAACAATCACTATTTAAGTGTAGTTTGAGGATCACATGTTACAGGGTTAAACCCAATAATGCAGTGATTCTCAACCTGTGTGTCATGACTCCTTTGGGGAGCAAACAACCCTTTCACATGGTTCACCTAAGACCATTAGAAACCAGATATTTATATAATGATTCATAACAGTAGCAAAATTACCTTTAGGAAGTAGTAACGAAATAATTTTATTGTTGGAGGTCACCACAACATGAGGAACTGTATTACAGGGTCACAGCATTAGGACGATTGGAAATCACTACATTAATGTGTTTCAAAAATATAGTCTTGGATGAACAGAAGGTCATTATGAACAATCTAATTCTATTTCAAACTGAGCATAAGCCATTTTTAATGTATTTTGACAGACAGGCTATCGTAAATCAAATAAATGAAAACTCCGTAAGTACCAATGAGAGTAACTAACTCATCTTCAAACATCTAAAAGATAAGTGATTAGGCCTCTGTGGCTCTTCAATTCCAACTAATTGTATAAAAGGACAATTTACCAAATTCCACCATGCCACAGTGAAGAAAGATACACCAGAAAACAAAGACGCACAACTTTCTAAGTCTGTGTTCATGCCCTCAAATATCAAAGTTATCACCAAGGGGGGAGCACATATGGTGGCGGCTACAAATGCTAGTACCAGCAGCATATCCCATTATCAGAGTGCTACAAACAGAAGCAGCTGTGTAGATTATACCTTGGCCTTTTTATTGCTTCTACAGGTTTAGGGGCTTGAATGATGTGCTCCTGAAATTTGGGTTTTAATTCAGATAGTTCCTTCTTCTCAGTAGTCTTGACTTCAGGCTTGACTGGTTCAGGAGGCTTCTCACTATTATGCCTGCCTTTTGTACAGCCCTGTAAGTAAAAGATATAAATGAAGAGTTATGCTTTCATCTACTTCATGTGTGTATGTTTGCACTTTGGGTGTTTTAAAAACCTTTCCCACTTATTTACACATGCCAAAGCTCTTTATTCAAAAGGGTCTCAGGCTGCAGTCAATTGGTACAGGGTTCATCTAATATGTAAAAAGCCCTGACTTTGACCTCCAATACTACTAAGCCTGGCATGTTGCCAAGTATAATGTCAGAACCTGGATTTGGAGGCAGGAAGATAAGGAGTTCAAAGTCATTCTTAGCTACACTTGGGCTGCATGAGACCCTGCCTGACATAATATAAACTAAAAGCTTCAATTTGAGCTTCGCCTTTCTTATTAAACTGAAGTATGACCTTAACTCAAATAATGTTTTATATTTATTTTCCTCATCTATAAAACAAATAATGACTGTTTTATTTTTGGTGCCATATAAAACAGTCATTGGTGTCTTGAAAAAAATCAATTCCAACTGAAAATGTCACTTTGTCACTTCCTGACTACAAATTCCTTCTTGATGTTCTCTTCAAGACTACCAAAATCAAGGATGTAAAACTGCCAATGAAGAGTTAACAAAGCCTTATTCTCTAAGGTAAGCAAATGATTTTCGAGGCTATGGAGATAAATCCCCGTTGTAAAGTACAGTCAACCTCATAGCTGAGTAAACAGTTATCAGGTTGCCGGAGCTTCTACCAATATGTACTTTTAGGAAAATAATACAGAGAAATGAACTAGTACTTACAACAATGCTTAAGAAGTCAGAAAAGTCAGTTGTTCTTCTCTTACAGCAAGACCAACCCTATAAAATAAGGAAAAACAAAAAAATCTTTAAAGTTTTAAGAATATTTAAGTCTCAAAAAATTTTTTTTATCACCATCTATTGTACTAGAGATGTAACTCACTGGAAGAGCTCCTGCCTAGTTCAAGACACCACGTTCAATTCCCAACACCCTCTCTCCATTTCATGTATTTAAAAGAATTGAGGTGTAGGGCAATTTACTTGGGGAAAAAAAATCTATTAAGTAACAATTACAGCACTGTAGCTTCTAAACAACTAAACTAACCTTTCACACAGAAGCAGGGCAGACAGAAGTAACTGAGGTACCTGCAGTTAAAAAAACTATCAAGGAACTCCTGGGTATTAAAGAAAGGACCTACAAAATTAGGGAAGCAAACAGACTTATAACACCTTCCCCTGGCTACCAAGTTAAAAATAAGCCAGCACAGAACACATAATGAATTAATTCTCAGCAGCGCAGCTTTTGGCCAACCACAATCTAAATAAGCCCATAATAATAAATAAATGTAGTGTTCTCCCATCTCAAACACACATCCTGGGTTTCAGGTAATAAGAGAAGTCCTTAACTGACTACAAAGTTAAACCAATGAAAACAAAGCTAAATAATTCTTTCTTGCTTAGCCAGAAAAGTGACTGCTTTGGTATTTCGAAACCTTCATCATTTTGATTATTTCTTAACCCTCAATAAAAGCCACGAGAAACAAAGAGGAACAAAGGCTGCTCTCTCCTGTGCTACTTGTCTGACCTCTGCCTGTAATTCTTTCACTGTATTTTTGTTTCATTAAAACCTTATTTGGCCTTTCATCTAGCCTCCATCTTTTGTGTGCAGTGCCATCTAATTTTAATTATTTCACCCAAAAAAAAACCAAAAGACAAAAAAACCCCAAAACACCCAAAAAACAAAACACAAACAAAAAAACCCAGACACTTTATGAAGTTTACCATCAACAGCTTACTGAAGGTGGCTTTTAGTTATTATTTTTAATTCCATTGTAGTAGAGTGTAAAGAAAGAAATACAATATCTTTGTGTCCCCCAAATCATATTAAATTCACATGGGTCAGTTTCTTAAGGCACAGAAATTTTGATGATAATTTTTTTTAACACAACATATACTTTCAGGCTTCTCTCCAGTTTTCAAAAAGAAAAAATAAATATCTTTTAATTAATTTCTTTTTCTTTACTTGAGAACTTTGGATGGAGATGTACATGAACCAATTACCACAATCTTATAGAGTTTACAGAGTGCTGATATTATCTACAACCATCAAAAGTGTATTCTGAAAGAGTTTAACTTAGACACACACACACACACACACACACATATCAGATACTTAGCATTTTAATTGATACATGAAAAAAATCTAAACAAAGGTGCAAGCAGCTAAGTTTTTGTTATCTGCTCAGTTCTGTGCAAGGAAAACAGTTAATTCCAGAGGGCCTCTTGTCTGGCTCCTGTTTTGGTCTTTAGCCTCTAACAGCCTTTATATGCATTGAAACTGATTATGTAGGTGTATGTCTTTGTCTTGGAAAAGGATTGCTTCTTAACAGTTATTACCTTTCTTCCTGCACTTTTTTATTTCTTATTTTCCCCTCTACCATTTTCTCTTATTTCTTAATCATCGGTATGCTTCCAATTTTTGCTCCTTACATCCATTAGTTTTTTTCCTCAAGTTGTCATCAATAGTCCAGTAATTCTTGTGACACATTTGCCTGTATGCGTCCTCAGGACAATATCTAACCTTTCCATTCCTAAACTGAAGTATTTTTTTCTCATTCTCATTTCTGTAGCTGTGATGGTTTTCCTTAACTGTGTTCACTGTGCTTTCTTGTATGTGAGGCAGAGACCAGGTCAACATTTAGTTACCTCTATTGCTGTGTATTCATGTGTGTGAGGCAGAGACCAGGTCATGTAGTGACCACTATTGCTGTGTGCTCATGTGTGTGAGGTGGAGACCAGATCAACATGTAGAGACCTCTATTGCTGTGTGCTCATGTGTGTGAGGTGGAGACCAGGTCTACGTCTAGTAACCTCTATTCGTATGTGTCCATGTGTGTGAGGTGGAGACCAGGTGTACATCTAGTGACCTCTACTTCTCTCCACCTAACTTTTTGAGACATAATCTCTCACAGAACCCTGAACTTCCTAATTCACGTAGACTAGCTAGACAGAGGCCGGAGGATGTTCTTTTCTCTGTTCTGGGTTAACCCCTTTTCCGTTGGTTTTATTTCGAGGCTGGGAATCCAAATTTAGGTCTTCATGCATGGATGGGAAGAACTGTCACTGATAGTATTTCTCCAGATTCTTATTGTCTGTCTGTATTCTATAAATATGTACTGTAAACCTCAGCTTTGCAAGGCTGCTGGACTCCACAGTGAAGTAAATTTCAGGTAATACAGCACTGGTATAAAGCTACTTGTTTCATATTTAACCAAATGAGTAGTTAAATTTATATTAACAGCAAAAACATTTTAGTGTCGTAAGGGGAATATTCAGAGAAAAAGTTCTGTTAATATTAATATCCAAGAAAAAACAGGAAATAACCTTATCCTCATACACTTAAAATTTATTCTTTTGAAAAAATGTATGTTAGTAAGAACTTGATATCTCATACTAATCATGAATTTTTTAAAAAAGGTAACAGTGAAAACTTGCTCAAAAAAAAACCCCAAAAAACCAACAACTCCCGACTCCACAAAAAAAAAAAAAAAAAAAAATTCTATTATTTCTCTGATTTCTTAGCACACTAAGGAAATAAAGGAGAAAATATGGTATTGTATTTCCAGTAAACTATTCCAACTAAATGTGTAGAAGCACTAAACACCTGAAACAACCAATCCTAATACCCAGGGAAAGCCGATCTTATTAGCTAACAGTGACGGAATAAAGTCAGAGACTAATATGACCACTTTTATTCAACTTCAAAGTTAGAAAGGGAATAAAAATAAAGCATCAAAAAAATGGGCTGATAAAAATAAAATAACTTTGTAGCTGGAAAATATCACTGTTGACTATCTTCTTTGGAGAATCTGTTTAAAGCACCCGAAAATGGTCACTAAGAAAGAAAAATTGACAAACTGAAGGGACCAAAAGTTTTATTATATAACTTTAAGTTGATTATGCAAGTTCAAAGAAACTGAAAAGGTATCTTGTTCCTACCTTTAGGGAATCATGGAAGACAGGAATACCTGGGTGGTATGTGCAAGCATCTGGTCAAAAACAGAAAGGGAAAACAGTAAGCTGCTTATAAATTAGAACTTTATACATTAGTTAGGGTTTCATCCTTTTTTCCAAATGTAGGTAATTACTCCTTAAAACTTCCTTAATTCCTTTTATTAAAAAATAGTAAATTAAATCTCTAAGAGTATGAGCCATTGATAAAAGTAGTACATAACTGTACAAAAAATGACACTCAGAAATACTCTTTATTTATCAGTGATTCTTAACCTTCTTAATTCTGCAACTCTTTATACAATTCTTCATATTATGGGGACCCCCAACTATAAAATTATTTAGTTGCTACTTTTAAATGTAATTTTGTTACTGTTACCACTGCTCTATATTTTATCTTTTGTAGTAAAATTTGTTTGCTACTAAAACTTTAAGTCTGGTAATATTTCTTTTTAATTCTCTAAAAACATCATATATGTATACAAAGGATCTAGGCCATACCCAACTTCCTCACTTGCCAACCCCACCTACCCCCACCAATCCATCTCCTTCCCCCTGAACTTCATGTCCACTAGGTCTAATTAGTGCTGTCTATAGAGTATGCATCTTGGTAGACAGCCTCTGAAGACAAGTAACTCCTTTCTCAGCAGCCATCAATTGCCAAGCAGCTTAGCTTGAGGGAGCACAGGTGTCCCTACCACTCTGTGCTAGAAGTTTTGAACTAGTTGATGCTGTGCAGGCAAGCACAGTTGTTAAGTTCATGTATGCAACAGTCATGTTGATAGTGCAGAATTTCACAGTACTCCTCCCCATATTCTGTTTAGTCATATCTCAATTCTCATTTTAGGAAAATATCAAACTTAAGTATACTTATAATCTGATCCATAAAATTTTCCTAAGAAATCCTCCAAATATAGTTTGAAAGAAAAAAAGAGTCAACATTTTAACTACTATAATATTTAATTGCTAAATTAGCATTCTCCACAACCAATTCCTAGACACAAATCATAGATTTTTACTGTCTGTTTCATGGTTATTATTGATCATTTTATATTTCCTGTCTCTCTCCACATTACAGAATAAAAGTTTTAACTTATTTAACTCAAACAAAATACATTTACCACCACCAGCAATGTAGAGTACTTTGTTTGAAACAATCACATAACAGACACACATTACCTGCCAACATAGTATGATAAGGTTAGAGAAACCAGGTTTCATTCCTCTGTAATTTTCTTACTTCACTCAATCTTCCAAGTTTAATTCCCCACAATCAGATTCCTGGTGGTGCCTTGAAATGTTTCTACCCTTAACTAGTAGGTTGATATTACTTCATTAGTAAGTGTTGGTTATATATACAAAATAGTAGCTAATGGAATGGAACAAGAAGAAAGGGGCTATTAATTATGTGCAGTAGAGTTAGAATAAAGAATTTGGGAATGGAAATGTGTATGCAGAAAGATATGAAGTTGAGAGTGGAATATCAGTATCATTTAATATTGAATTTAATGTAAAATCACTGCCAAAGTATACAATGTTTAAACACAGCCAGGGGTTAAAACAGTCTAGGACATCAGGAACAGCTGGATCTTCACCATGTAACCAATATGAATGAAAAGGGAAAAAAATCACTGCTTTCAAAAAGAAATAACAATTTTAGATGGACATTTCCTTCTCTAGCATTTATCAAGTTTAACAGTTTTGCTGAAATTCATATTTAATGATGAGAAGTTATAAAATTAGTGGTAAAGTTTTGAGGGTTTTTTACATTAGGTTTAGCTGATATTTTCACTTGTTACCCATAGCTGCAGTGCTGTTTGTAAAAGTATGTCTACCTTAAGGTGCTTAAAAGATGCAAGTTACAATTCACATTTCTTTTTAACATGTACTTGAATTACAAACTAAAATGTTCTATCATTTTGAAAACAGTCTAATTTTTGGATACACGGCAAAACAAAAGAAAAACTAAAAAAGATGAAATAAGGCAATAAGCATGGAAATTAAAGCACGTTTTTAAGAAAGGCAGGACTACATACAGACTGACAGCTTATTAAAAATAACCCACGGATTACTGTACACCTTGAAAACCAGAACATACTGGTACCTTCAACATTACCCTTTAATTTGTAATTTCAATGTATAAAGTCAAATGATTCTCATTCAAAAAAACTTTCTCCTAAATCCAGTGTTATCAATTGTCTTTCATTCAACCAATTTACTTGACATTTATCCCTACTTTGTAAAACAATTCCCACTTTGCTAATGTGAATAAACTTTGGCCTGCTGACTCCAGATCCCTGATTTATATGAAGCTGTTAATAGCCCCAAATTGATAACAGTTTATTTACTCGTGTGACTTTCCTAGCCTCTTTTTTTTTTTTTTTTAATCTTTTCTAGGTACTGCATCATTTCACACACTCACAAACTTCCAATAGCAAGCTGGTATCTCTCCTGAACTTTGGACCGGAATCTAATACCCTAAAAATACTGCCCCATGCTACATGGCATCAGCGTATTCAGTATTAAAGTAGAATATGCACATACCAACTCATCTTAACGTGCTTGTGGGCTGGCTTCATCCTTCCCTTTAAATCCTGTACCAGTCTTGTATTGAAAGAAATCACCAGTTTACTTGTGTACTAAGATTAAGTATTTCAAACATCTCAAACGTGAAAAAAAGATCTTTACTTAAGGCACTGGTTTTAAATTCTTTCACAAAGCTGAACTGTGTTACTACCATGGGCAGTTCGAGTCTTCAAAATGAGATACTTTACAGTACAGGCAAGTACAGGAAGAGACAGTCCAATATCATGCATATAAAAAGCATACCATACATGTTAGGTGAATGTGAGATAAGTGTTCTCTCTTCCCACAATAGTTCAGCAATCTGCATATCTCACTCACCAATGAGATTCACTCACACCTCTGGTTTCACCCAGCACAGGTTCTCACTTTCTCTGTACATTCTTAATTAGACCTTGATTTCTGAAGCACCACTTGGGGCTCATTGCAGGCTGGATGGCGTGATTTAAAACTGCAGACCCCAGGAAAACTACGCCGAAAACGTTACTGTGGAACGGATGTATAACAGTCATTCCGCATCCAAGCACAGTTCTTTAGAAAGCAAGTAACTTACAGGAGAGGAGAGCTGAACAAATGACCATATGCTTTTCACTAGTACTCAAAAAGCAGCAAGAAGCCCTGTGCAAGAATGGTCCGCTGTCCACCTCTTTGTACCTTTCACGCCCAGGAATCACGGCAGTGACAAAGTTTAAACCGGGTCTGGATAGCCCTAGAACTGAGGTGCAGGGGATGCTCACTAAGGAATGAGGGGTCCCGGGAACAACGAAGCGCCCGTGCCAGCGCTGCGGGCGAGGCTGAGAGTCGCGGGGAGGCTCCCGGGAACACCAAGGGGACCATGTGAGGAAGACCCGGGGTTGGGAGAGGAAGGCCGGCAAGCGGCGGGAGAAGGCTGCAGGCCTGGGTCCTCCTTACCGTCCGCGTTGGTCTCGGGGTCGAAACGCTGGCCACAGCCGCGGTTGTAACACAGAAGCGCCATTCCGTTCTCCAGGTGAAACCACACCACCGGGCTGCAAGTGAGACACCACGCCAATCGCCTGCAATACGTTACAGGCCGCAGCTGACTTCCGGAAACCGCTGACACTGCTTCAGGAATTTTCGCGAACGTTCCGGTTGCACAGGCGCAGAAGAAACAGGAAGAGGGGCGGGAGGTAGGCGAATCGTAGATTTCCCGCCGGACTCCCGCAGGTGAGCGCAGTTGGGGGTGGGGGTGGACCCGGACAGTTATAGATGAGACACCCAAGGCCGGAAACGGAAAGCCCGGAGAGCCGCTCTCCCTTTGTGCGTCTCATCCTCCAGGCGGCGAGTGAGCAGTGTTGTGCAGTCTGTGGACCGGAGGCAGTGGCGTACCCGGTCTTCTGCGCAGACGCAGTCGCGTGGCAGAGGGTGAGTGAGGACCGCTCCTTTATCAGGTCCTCGGTCCAGATTTGCGCAGCCTCAGGAATCGCGTGCTTCGGCGACGGTGTCAGTAACCAAAATATTGCGGTGAAGTCGCTTTGAAAGCACACAGGATTTTAGAATGAGCAAAATTATGGTTCAAGAGCAGATCTAGAATCAATCAGGATTCTAAATTGAAATTTCTCATAAATCATCTCTTAAACTACTGATCAGTTTTTCCGTGGGTCTTGTAAAATTTCAAGTTCAGTGTGCAAAGCATATTATTGCATTAATATGCAACATGTAGACAAGTATTATCCTCAGCACACACATTTTATATGCGGCTTTTGAAAGACCAAATAGTTTTGATGACGGATACACGGAAAATATGTGTACTTTCCCAATGATCCCAAGTTTATTAATGAAGATCTGTTCACAACCCTCCCATCTCAATAAATTTTTTTTATTTTTCCGTATCACTTTTATGCCTAGAAATATCAAATTTATGTATTACTCCAACATTAAAAAATAAAATATATTCACTTAACCTAATATTTCCATTTGTAGTCATTATTATGTCATTTGTATGTCAATGTATTTGTATTCATTGTTATGAATGATAAGAATAGTCTTTGGAATTCTGTCATTTTCACTATCTCCTATAATCCCACCAACTTAATTGTACCCAAGTCAATAATCAATTTATTATACATTGCTTTTTTTTTTTTGGAAGTAGCTAATACTATGTTGTAAAGGGCAAAAGCCTTTTAAATAGTTCTAAGTTTTAAAAGAATATATATTGCCAGTTGATTGCTAAAATGTGGTAACAAATTTAATTTTAGCCACAGATAGGTACTATGACAGACATAGAAGTTAATCATAAATAATAAGAAATGGATGAAGAGCTCTAATTTTTTTTTTTTTTTTTTTTGGCCAGTTCCAACGAGAGACAGGGTTTCTCTGTGTAACAGTATTGTCTATCCTGGAACTCACTTTGTAGGCCAGGCTGGCCTGGAACTCAAAGAGATATGCTTGCCTCTGCCTCCCGATTGCTGGGATTAAAGGTGTGAGCCACCATGCCTGGCCAGTAGATGAATCTTTTAAGTAGTTTTAATATTTTATATCGGTTGATTTTTCACTGATGCAAATTTACATTCAGAAAATAACTTCTTATAGGACAGAAACTGAAAAATACAAAAAATATAACAAAATGAGCAGTTCTAGCATTCAGCAATACCTTAGAATTGCTGAAATAACTGATAAATTAATTTTCATTATTCACGTGAAGTATTTATAGATATAGTATAGGTGTCAAAACAAAACACAAAGGACCGCTGGCATGCCTCAGTGAGTAAAAAGGCACTTGCTGCCAAGCCCAAAGACTGGATGGAGTTAGATCCCTGAGACCCAAGCAGTAAGAGAGAATTGGTTCCTTCAAGTTCTCCTCTGACATCCAAATATGTTCTGTGATGTGCATGTGGTTCCACAAAGATATTTCACAAACAAATACTTGCAATTAAAAACTTACTTTAAATAGAATAAAATTAAAAATGGTGTGATAGTATGTATAGAAGTTCATCTTCTGGATGTTTTAAGAAACTGAAGTTTAATCATTATTGTGATTTTTTTTTTTGTCAGTTTATAAACTGTCTTCTCCAGTTCAACTGCAGTTCAATCTCCATTCTTCTTGCTAGTGTTAACTACCACCAATGAAGAAACTTTCTAGTTATGTGTATAACTTATACAGATGTTAAATACTGACTCCCTTCTCCACTTAAGCATGTCAAAGGTGCTTTAATGTTGACTCTTATTTACATTTAAAAAGACTTATGTTAACATAATCCAAATTTCAGGTTTTTTTGGTGAAAAATTGACATTACATTAATAATAATAAATTTAATAAATTCTATTCCCGGGCCTGTTTGTTTTTATTGTTTTTCTTTGATTTTGGTTTCTTTGTTATTGCTTTGAAACAGGATCTTGCTATGTAGCTTAGATTGACTTGAATTTAAATTCTTCCTGCCTCCCCTTCACAAATGCTGGGATTATGTACCTAACTCAATATTTGGATATGTATCCACAATGAGAAATATTCCCAACAATCAAAATAATTAACATATTCATCACTTAATATATTTGACATATGTACTTGTGTGAACAATTGAGTTCTATCTTAAACAATTTCAAGAATACAAGGGAGTTACATTAATATAAATTAGATTTAGTGAATATTGAGGGGCTTTTGATACAGTCTCTTAATCTGGGGCATGAAGATCAACTTGGCTGTGGACAATTGACATAGCAGCATATGGACTAAAAACAAGGCTTATGGCCTGGCATTGTTTTCAGCTGTTAATAGCCTTACAAGTGGGCAGAACCCTATTAGGCTGAAGCCAGGTGAAACAAGGAGAGACCCCTATTTAAGGAAGAAGTGGGTGGAGCCCGAGAGTTCCCATGCTAGAAAATTCCCACAATAGAGAGTTCCCACGATAGAGACTACAAGTTTACAAGCCAGCTTGTATCATCTGATGGAGAAAATGCTGGTGAACTGAAAAGATGATCTCAGAGCAGAAAATTTAAGGCCAACTCTCCCTGAGGCAGAAAAGAAGCTGGTGAGCAGAGAAGGCCTCAGCAATACAGTAAAAGGCCAAGGACTAAACCCTGTGGCACAGCTTTTACCTACAGGGGTTTGATCAGTTCAAACAGTGGCCTGAATGGAACTGTGGCTAGCCCCAAAGACTGAGGCAGAGCATCTGAGTGCCTAATACAGACAATAAGTTGGCAACCCCAAGCCTCATCTAAGGTGAAGCTGCCAGTCAATTTACCCTAAAGGACTTACATCTGAGATATTCCTGAAGAAAGTCAATTGACTACATGCCTTAAAGGATCTACTCCTGAGGTGTTCCTGACAACTGAGGACCTGCCCCAGAGACTGTATTGTAAAAAAATATAACTAATTAAATTGTTTAACCAGTATTTATATTATTGTTAATTGGTTTGGCGGTTGTTAATTCTCATCCAGACATTATAAATGAGCACACAGAGACACAGGATGGATTTTACAAGCCTAGGCCTGGATGGAGAAATCTTGGCCCATCTAAGCTAGCTCTTAATTCTATTGCCCAAATGTGATCCCATATATACATACGTCCCCTTGGACTGCCATTTTCCATGCCATGCCGATGTTCCTGGCCATGCGGAATGAGGTTCCTTTTCCTAACCCATGGCCTGTGTCTTCCTGCTGCTCGTGGCTGGAATATATGAATCCTCTGTCTAAAGCACAGGCTTCCTGTTAGGAAGTCCCACCTTTCTCTGTCTTTGTCCAGTCTCAGGCCTCGGCATTTTATTTAACCAATCAGAGTCAAGGTAGGTAACAGACAGCAAGCAGGACCAATTAATTAACATTTAGAATGCTTAACACTACCCCAACACTGTATCCTTCTAAAAGGTTAGGATTAGTTGTTAGATAATAGTTATTATAGTTATTAATAGGTTTAGTTCTTGGATAACGGGTTCTAGTCTTTCGTAGGGCTAGTAGTTAGGTAATTGTTTATATTTGTTATAAGTGCATGTACTTATTAATAAATATATATTGGATAATTTAAAAAGTTTCGTCTTCAAATACAAACCAGTTTTACTAAGTATAGTTACGGTGTGGTACATTAGATTGCCAAAACTTGATCTGACAGTACTGAAGCTACTGTTTGGCTGAAGGGTTTTCTCCTACCCCCCATTCTCTAACATCTGCTACCACCCTGCTTTATGCTTCTAAGAGTTCCTCTGTGTTTGAATAAGAATAACCCCACATAGGCTCATATATTTGAATGTCACCAGGGAGTGGCACTATTTGAAAGGATTAAAAAAGATTAGGAGGTATGGGCTCCAGGGACTGCATGCTGCCATGCTCCTTGGCATGATGAAAGTGGACTAAACCTCTGAAACTAAGCAGTCTCCCAGTTAAACACTTTCTTTTGTAGGAGTATCGTTGTTCACAGTGTCTCTTCACAAAAAGGAACACTGACTAGGACACTCTGTTTAAGATTCCAAATGTTAAACATGTAGAATTTGTCATTTTTGTTCCTTTGCTGTGCTGGTTACTTTTGCATTCTTCACAAGTGGTTGACCACTGAGCAACATCTCCAGCCACGGTACTTTATTTTCCTTAGCATAATATTATAATAGGCCTTTGAAGGAGCCAAAGAGGTCAAGGACACTACAAGAGAGCCTACAGAATCAACTAACCTGGGCCCATAAGTGCCCACAGAGCCTGAACCTGGAACCTCAAACCAGAGAGCATGAACGGGACAGACCTGGCCCTGTGTACATATGTAACAGTTGTGCAGTTTGGTTTTCATGTGGGACTCCTAACAGCAGGAGCAGGGGCAGTCTGTTTCATGCCTTTAGATCTCTTTTCCCTAGCTGGGCTGCCTTGCCTAGACAAAATAGGAGATGCACCTAGTCCTACTGTAACTTTATATGCCAAGGTGTGTTGATATCCATGGGAATCTTCCCCTTTTCTGAAGAGAAAGGAAGGAAGCAGGATGGGGAAAGAGGTAAGAGGGAGGGACTGGGGAAAAAGGAAGGAGGGGAAGTTCTCAAGATGTAAGGTAGATAAATAAATAAATTCATCATCATCATAATAATAAATGACAAGATTTCCTTATTTTTGGAAGTTAAGTAATATGCCATTTTGTGTACGTATATAATCCCATGTTATTTGCATGGTCATTTGTCCATTGACACTTAATTGGTTGACTATTAATCATAGGTTGACTATTGTGAATAGTGCTATAATTAACATGGGAATACATGGGTACTTTTGATATAATTACCTCTTTGTAGGCTATATACAAAGAAGTCTGCCCTCCTGTGGTTCCTGACCATTATAACAGGTATTTGATAATACCACATTGTGGTTTTAATTTATATTTTCCTGACCAGTGATGCTGAAAACCTTTTCACATTTGCTGTGGTTTACATTTCTCTTTTGTTGAAGTGTCTAAACAGGTACTTTGCCTATTGATTTATTATAATTTCCATATTTTAAGTGATTTTTCTAAAGCCTTGCAGATCATTCAGAATTGGTGAACATCTTTAAATATGTGAGAATTTGAATTGCCATAAAGCCTTAAGCTTTTTAAGTTTTATAAAGTTGCTTCATTTTTTATGTTTTGTTTTGTTTCATTTTGGTTTTTCTTTTAGACACAGGATCTCATGTAGTTCACACTGGGTTCAGTCCCTTGAACTCCTGATCGTACTGCTTTTACTTCCAAATTGCTTGGATTATAGATGTTTACCATCTTACTCCTCTACTCAGATTCCTATGCTGCTGGAGTTTGAACCTTTGGCTTAGAGGCCAACAGCCTACCAATTGAACTAACCCCCATCCTTTGCAAGTCTCTGATGTGGTTGAAGACTAGATAGTTACAGTCTCACACTTAAATTTTAAGTTGTTTAGGAATTCAAAGGATGTTCAAGGTCTAAGAAGATGTTTTTAAGTTAGTAATGCAAGTTAGGATGGAAACTGAGTTTTATATAGAACTCTAAACTCATCAAGATAGATAGATAATAGAACATTAATATCAGTTGCCAAATATGTATGGACTGGACATTGGAAATGTATGTTATACCTTATAATTTTCATAATTTTGGCCTAACTCTTCTTATGATATTGTATTGTATTTATTGTTATAAGAAAAAGAACTTTTTATTGGACTAAAAGGGGGAGCTGTTTGGGTGGGGAAGATACACCTTAAATTAAAAAAAAAAAGAAAAGCAGATAGGAGGGTGAGGGAGAAGACGGTAAGAGGGTGGGACCCTGAGGGGGAGGAGGGACAGCACTATGATTAAATTGTAACTTGAAGAAATAAATGTTTAAAAGTAAAGATGACAAAATGAGTGTGATGACACATTCCTGTGATTCCATCAGTCAAGAGGGTGAGACAGGAGGATTGTGAGCTTAAGTCCTGGGTGAAATACATAGTTTAACTTCTCAGATAATAACAATAATAATAATAACATATATATTATATAATATTAAATAGTAGATATTACAAACAAGAATACATTGAAATTTATTTTTATAAAGCATGGGAGTAACTAACAAAAACCTAAACAGAATGACTGGAAGTGATATATAGAAATTGTATTTTTCATTTATGGCTTGTGCCCATAGATACTCACAGATGCACACATGGATGGATATTTGAAGAGTACAGTTTTTCCTAGTGTTATCTATACTTGAATTTTCTCTGTATACACCGAATCTGAGGAAACAATTTGTTACATTCTCATATAAGAATTGAGAAAACTTTTCCTTATAGTAATCTTGATGACCAGGAATGATGGTGTATAGCTGTAATCCCAGCACTCAGGAAGCTGAAGCAGGAGGATTAAGTATTTAAGCCCAGCTGGCCTATAAATGCTGTCTTTAAAGCAAACAAACAAACAAGTTATTTATATTTTTACTATTTTTTTCTTCTCGAAGATAATATGATTATTAGTTTTAGTAACTTCACAAAAGACCTCAGAATCATACCTGGTCTAAAGCCCATAAATAGGAAGCTCAAAAGTCCTAGCAAGAAACCTATTACTCTTGGTTTGCTAAAAAAAGACACATTGTCAAACTGCCTTCTACACATTTATGTTTATACCCATGCATTGCTGCTGATTTCAACATTGGTTACAGGAGTTTGTTTATCACACTGGGTATTAGTGGCTGATGCAGAGCCATAATGTGTAAAAGTGATACGAATAAGTGACTTGAGTTCCCAGCCCTAAATGGAACATCTATATTAATGCTCCTGACAGTCTTGGCTCAGGGAACATTGCAGAAGAAGAGGACAAAAGATGTAAGATCTGAATGACATAAAAAAATGTTGGGAAACATTGTCTTTGAAGTGTGACATAACTGACCCAGCCTATCAACAGTACAGTATGGATGATGAGGGGTCATGAGGATCTATCCCTAGCTGAGGAGTTAGTGGTGATTAGTGACTCCTGAGGAGAAGTGAAATGCTTCCTAAGTGGAATTGACCATGGATAGTTTCTCCATGTCCCAGTGTATATCCCCATATACATGAAATGTGTGGGCAGTGAGTTATAAAATAAGAAAACAAGAAGGTGGGAAAGGGTTGTGTTGAGGGGACAGGATTAGGTGATGTGTTTGGGGCTACATAGGAGCATTGGATCAAGATACATTTTATACACACACACACACACACACACACACACACACACACACACGTAATTCTTAAAAAAATAAATAGAATACTACTAAAAATACAATCTAACCAGTCAAGTAAGTCACTTAGAGAAATGCTGTGATCACAAACCTGGAAATACAAGAGTAAAATTATAAAACCCTGTAACCTTTGAGCAGCCTAGGTTTGGGAACTGATAGGTGAGCACTCTGTTCTGTGTCTAAAGCTGACAGTAGGCATGGGCTGATGTCCATAGGTTTGGTAAGCCATAAAATGAGTCCTATAAGGCTTAGAATTGGGTTACAGCTGATAAACTATCAGTTGGAGTGATACACAACAGGATTTACTTTTCCTTTCGTTTTCTTCCCAGTTTTCTACTCTTTTTGGTATTTTTTTTCCTTTTTTACAAAATTTTGTGAATTTCACATCATGCACCCCATTCCCTCTCCTCTCTCACCTTCCCTCAGCCCTACCCTCCACCCTTGCAACCTCCCCACACATTAAAAAAGAAAACCTCATTGTGGAAGTTGTAGTGTGTCTCAGTGAGTACCACAACATTCTCTTTTGTGCACATAGTTTTGCTTGAAAATGTGCATTATAATGACTCCTTGGTGTGGTATGAGTCCTCTGGCTTCTGTTGCTTTCTCTCAGATATGCTGTTATTGTCATGTGTCATGGAGATCCTGTATTTTGGGTCTGTGGAACTGGCCTCTTCATGCACTCCAGGAGTTTATCTATGGGGTGAGCAACTCAAAGCCCAGGTTCTGGGCCTGCAATTCCTGTTTGCAGGGTCTGCTCTCTCAAGTGCTGCAGCAAATAAAGGGTTGGATCATCTCACCTGCTTTCATGACCCCACAAGGCCAATTCTCAAGCTTGTTACCTGTGACAAGGGCAAGAGAATAAAAGGGATCTCTCCCTGGCCAACACCACAAAGCAGACAGAATGAAGGGCTGACTTCCCATACTTAATCCCTCAGGGCTGGCTCACCCACAACCCCCACATCCAGGGCCAGCTACAGTGTCTGCCCAGGCAAGGTGCAGGGCCTGGTCTCCTGATTGCAGCATGTGAGGAGCAGGGACAGTTCTCTGCTGCTATAACCCCATCTACCAGATCTCTTGTCCACCACCAGTGTGAGGGCAAAAGGGAGGGGAGGAGTATTTTCTTAAAATGAATTTATTTGCCTAAAATTTCTGTCTTCAGCTATGCCTTTGGAGAGGACTTGGGGACTAGAACAAATTAAAATGTATAAATATAGGCATTTTTACTGAACGTCATATTTTAAAATTAAAGCTTCAAAAATAAAATTTACCACAGCTAATTTTTATGGATTAAAAGTTCTACAGGAAGGAGGACAATTTACAGACAGTATTTTAAACAATTATCATTAGGAATGACTTCCTTATGTGATGATGGCAAGAATTTTCTAAGAATGATTTTTTTATTATGTAAAAGATTATCTTTTAAAAACTAGGTTTTAACCAAAATTTACCTCTGATGATACACATAAACGCTAGACAAATTGTATTGTTGACATTTAAATAAATTAGCCAAAATTTGAATTTTACTGTTAACTTTTATTTGTATTAATTTTTTTTCTGTAATCTCATTAATCATGAAATTACTAAAATTCTCAGTTTCTACATTTTAGATTCCTGACTCTAATTTTGAAGTATTCTGAATTATACTTTCTCAAGAAACAGATGGTATGTCTTCCTGTTTCCTGCTAAAGTAGGCATATATTGTGAAGTTTGTTATGGGAATTAAGTACATTTTAAGAGACTGAGGACATTCAAGTGTACTTTATGTCTCACTGAAATGTGACTAGTAAAAAGCAGGAATGTATATTTTATTCATTATTATATTATTACTTCCTGAGTTGTTACAGCAATGACTGGCATGGCAACTAATATATGTGGAGCAAGTGAATATGTAATTTATATATTATATATACTATATATTGTATTATGTATTTGTGAGTATATATTATATATATTCACTAAGTAAAGAAAAGAACTCAATAAATGAATTTACAGTCATCATGAAAAATTTTCTCAGCCTGTTGAATTTGGAGCAAAATTAAAAACAAAATAAAATAAAGAAATTAGTTTAGAAATATAATTAATGAAACAGTATTAGGCTCCAAATCATGTACATGAGAAGGTGATATGGTTTCTATGAATGCAACAGAAGGAATATTTGTAGATATTCAAGAGATAATTTGAAACTTCTTTTTAAATAATGAAGAATATATGAGTAGAGATAACTATGTATTGTAAATCTTCACAAGCTCAACTAAATTGATGAAATACAAGAATTGTTTTGTTCCACAAGATGGCAGCAAAGATTTATTTTGGTACCACTAAGCAACCAGTCATTACTACAAATGATGCTCCAAAATATGCAAAAATTAACTTATAAGGAACTCAGAGAATTTTGTTTTAGTTTTCCCTTTGCTGTTTCTTACTGGCCATTTCATTAGAAACTTTCTATGCTCAGTCCTTACAGTTTTGATGTCTTTTAGTAGCTTCCTTTTCATACTCTACACTTCTATTTAATTTTTTAAATACACTCTACATAATAACAGTTCTGCCAATGGCAGGAAACACATTCAACAGCAATCCTATGACTTCATAATAGAGCTGAACCTTTCCCTACTGATAGCATTGAATTCCAGTGAATGTCCATGTGTTGCTGGTGACGTCAATACAAATAAGCAAGTACTGCCAATGATATTAGTGTAGCTCCAGTAGGTCTTTACAGTACACGGTACTTGATAATGACATTAAATGACTCTTACTCATTTATGTATT
This sequence comes from Lophiomys imhausi, assembly GCA_907164525.1. NCBI lineage: Eukaryota > Metazoa > Chordata > Mammalia > Rodentia > Muridae > Lophiomys > Lophiomys imhausi. The sequence continues at coordinate 72,772 of CAJQZJ010028244.1, read as the reverse complement.
TCCTGTCTTGTGATTTTAGAGTATACTTCTACTCATCATCAGAATTTATTCTACAGCAACATGTGGTTTTATGTTTTCAACAGCTTCATATATCGTGTCTCTATTGTGTCTGTTGTTTCTTCCAAGATACCACGCCAAGTGGTTGACTTAAGTCATCTAGTAAAAACACACCATTACCTCCACCTAACAGTGAAACTATCTACTGGCATGTTTCTCAAAATGTGCCCCATTTTTAAGTAGCAAGTGACTATACATTTAAGATTAATTTAAATCTAAATATACTAAACTCCTAAACTCAAAAAACAAAACAAAACAAACAAACAAACAAAAAACCCAACTCCCTAAACTAGATAGAATAAAGAATAATTCCTTAAGTTAAACCACCCAGTTACCTAATGCCCATATGTGTGTTCTATTTAAAGGCACTACGTGGGTAAGTGCTAAGAAAACATGATTAATTCCGGAGCTTTCCACTTGAGTCATGTACTGTGATGTTATACCTACAGTGACGTACTCACCTAGGCGAAGAGTGCTTGAAATGGACAGAGTGATGCAGTGAGGGATGGATTTGATTGGGTGTGGGGGCTTGAAAGACAAGTTTGGGAATATAAAATGTAATTTTAGAATATAATAACTAATGGTTAATTTATTATTGTTTCCCCAGTTTTAAAAATTATGTCATAATTGTAAAAGTGATGAAAATGAAATTTATCCAGATTATCTCCTAACATTTTCAGCTATGTTCACATCATATTTACACACAAACATCACATAGTGCCACTTTCTGAACTCCTACATTTCTCAGTGTGTACTTAGAATAAGACCATAATACACATCCTTTATTTGGAACTGAAATTCACGTAACAAGTGAATGAAGACATGGAGGGGATAGGAATGGGACAGAGAGTGGTTAGGAGGCTGGGAAAGCACTAGTGCCATAGATGACACGCACTGAAAGGTTTTTAGAATAGGAATGATTCGGATTAAATGCTGCTGAGTAATTAACTGTAAAAGAGTAAAGGGCAATCACTTAGATTTGACAGTTAGCATGTCAGTGACCAGTGTCAAAAAGACAAGTTGAAACATTATTTCTCTGAGTCAGCAGTAAGGAACAGAGAAGTAGTGGTAAGACTCATGAAAGGCACAGGAAAGGTACTTTGAAAAGACAGCCTGCCAGCATTCTGTCACACCCCCCTGCACCCTAACACACACACACACACTCACACACACACACACACACACACACACACACACACTCACACACACTCACACACACACACACACACACACACACACACACATCATTACCCAAAATTCTTACATTGTGTCTTTAACTATTTCTTTTTCTTTTCTTCTTCTTTTTGGAGGCAAGAATGTTGAAACAGTCTTGTTTGTTCTGGAGTCCAGTTTGGCCTTGAAAGGGTGATATGCCTGTCTCATTCTCATAAGTGCTAGGATTATAGTGTGTACCTGTATACTCATCATTTTTATAATGCGTAAAAGGCATGAGGTGCAAATGTCACCACAGTTTTGATTTCCATTTCCCTAGTTAAACACACTGAACACTATCAAATGTTTCTGACTATCTGAATGTATTCATTTCACATGTCTGTTGAGAATATTTGTCCATTTTGAAATATTGTTATGCATATTTGAGGTACTGAGTTATATGAGTTTCTTATCTGTTTTAGGTATTAATCTTTTATTGTCTTATTAAATTTGTGCTTTGACATTTTCATACATGTCTAAAATTTATTCTAATTATCCCCCAGTAGTCCCTGTCTTTCTTATAAATTTCTTTCTCACATTTGTGCATTTTTTGTTTGTTTCTTGTTTTCTTTCATTCCACACTGAATTTTATCAAGTTCATGTGTTAATAGTTTATAGTTATGAAAGAGCTGCTTTCAAATAATGCTAATATCAGAGATTGGTTTATTGTATAGTTGATTCTCCCTCAAACCTAGTACTGGGAACAGAACACAGGAGCTTATTTATGCTGGCTGAGCACTCTACCACTGAGTTATAACTTAGAAATGCTTTCAACTCAGTTTTTAAATTTTGCTGTATTTATATTGCACTGTTCTTTTGAAACTATCTATATCCCACTTTTGTAAGTATTCACTTAGATGGTAACAAGTCATATATTGGCCCAGTTATCTGTGATTCTGAGTGCTATGTGCTCAGGCATATTTCATTTCTTGAGTAGCTGTTCCTATAAATTATTTTATGAAAAATAGTAGTGGCAAAATGCTCACTAGTTACTCACTGGATAGCTGAGTGAAAAAGTCCATCAAGGCAAATGTGCAGTGTGTTTAAGCAACTGAAGAGATACAGTATTGTAAGAAAGCTTTCAATAAATGTTGGTTTTAGGAACAACGTTCTACTGCTAAAATCATGCCATGAAATATAGTCCCATGGGAACTATGAAAACTCAGTTATTCAAGACTAGCCTGGAAATATCATTAAAAACTCAACTCTTGGGAGTAGTATTGTTTGGTGGCTGAATTGCCTAGGAGTCTAACGGTATTATCACATCTACTTTGTGTAATGGAAGTAAAATGGCAGTTTTTAAATAGTATTTGCCATTGTAAAGGAGAAATTTAAAAATAATGTGGCTACTACAGGTAGCATGAGTCTTTTTTCATAAGATACAACAACATTTTACCCACTTATCAAATTATGAGTGTTGATTAACTTAAAATTTTTTGGAAATATAATGTGTTATGAAATATTGGCAGACTTCATTACATGTTTTTATTCACACATTGTTTTTCTGGTAAAATAATTCTGTAAAATGAAAAGTAGGAGAGGAGAGTACTAGTGTAATGAAAAGGAAAATATAAATAAAAGAGAAAACAGAAAACATCTGTTAACCACTTTAAAGGGCATCAGTTTTTAATGGGAGTGATTCAAGCAGAATTTGTTCACATTAAAATAAAATGAATTCCAGGTGCTCCTGTTCCACATATTTTGAAGAAAACATTTAGTACTCCCTTTAAAGGTGAGTTTTGTAGCATTGCACAATTCAAAACCACAGATAAAAGATATATCATTCATTGAACATTTATTACTGATTATTTTTGTTTTAAAAAATAAGCAAATATTTCTAAAAGACAGTTGTGTAAGTTACAGTGCAAACACATAATTCAACCAGCAGCTATGTCTATAATATCACAGTATTTCAGCAGATTGTATTTTTTTAAATAAAAAAAGTCAAAATGTTTAAATATATACATTTGATTCATTATTATAACATAAAATTATTTCTCAACACATATATTTCCATGACATGCCTAGTTTAGGGACTGAGCTATCTGAGGTGACTGGGAACGACAAAAGACAACACACAGAAAGATTGGCATCAGGTGGGCTTTGTTCTGAGTTGGAGACGTACCAACAGCCACCTGTTTATTTTGTATATCTGAATTGAAGAGTAGGGTTTATTGTATACAGTTGAACAAGGAAGCAGGCTTACCTAATCTTGGTAGAAAATCTCTATATGGGAGTCTAGGGCTGTAAACTTGTGGGTGAAGGGAGCTGTGGTGCTATTTTATGCACAAACTGTCAACATCTACATATGGACCAGGTGAACCTTTGTTTTTTCTCTGAACCTGGCTCGGGGAAAGCTTTGCCATTCTGAGACATTGTGCTCCTTGACATGGCTCATGACTTCATCTGCTGACCATATATAGTGTATGCTATGCACTATATATAATACATAGCAATAATATAAAATAAACACTTTTGTTGTATGTTATTGTTAATGATAGGTGAAAAAACAGAATCATTCTATTATGATAATTATTATGTTTAATAAAAATTTCAGTGTTTGCTTTGTTTCACACTTTAGTTTTACTTTCCACAAAAACTGAAACAGATACTTATTATCTAGATTATTAAATGTTACAAAGATGAAATATAAATAACTTACTGTAGTGGGTGGGCTACAAAGATGTAATTCACGCACAAGCATTGGGAATACAGTATTATTGTGCTCAATTGTTAATAAATAATTTTAAATTTGCTTATTATATAGTATTTATATAGTATTATACAATGAGTACAGCAGAGTTCTAACATATGTAACATGTTTAAATAATTTGGAGACATTTTCTGGTGGAAATTGTAGCCAAAGTTTAGTCTTTCATTTTTTAAAGTACCCAGTATATGTTATTATGTAATACTGTTGATACCTAAAACATGCACCATGAATAAACTACATATTAAACTTTCTCAAAGAACAAGATGCAAATAACAATCCTGTATACCTTTAACCTGATTTCTCCTATGGTAGCATCTTGTAATTCTGTAGTACAAATACTATGATGAGGAAGATAACATTTATCTAAACCACCCTCTCAATCAAACAACTTCAACTTAAATACACAGCCAAATGTTGATTAATAACATGGATATGAGAAATAAGTTTTTAATAACTTTGTCATTGTTTGACATAGATTATTTTTACATAACAGATAATTTAGCCTACTACACACCTTAGCTATATTATAACACATACATGACATGTATATACCTACTGCTCATGAAGCCATAATGAGTAAAACAGCATCAGAAAACTTTGTTTTGTTCTAATTACCAAAAGAAAAATAATATACTGAAGAAGTATGGTAAACATGAGATGTATGAGACTATTTCTGGACTAAGATGGCATACTATTTAACTTTTAAAAAGTAGAAATATACTCTAAAATAATGACAAAACTGTAGTACTTTTAATACACAAGCCAGAAGGATATTTATTATTATTATTAATTGGTTGTGCTATGCTTTTCTGTCAGGTTTGTTATACCAGCTTCTCCATAATGTGCAGTGTTGAGCTACATCACTGAGGCTATGGTGTCATCACACAGCAGGAATCTAATTCTATTATAATCATATATAACCAGTGCCTGGCATGCCACATGTCACATAGTGACATATCTATCACTATGTGCTGAGCAACTTATCTGCATGTATATTTAGTATCATAAAATTTTGTCAAGTAACAACTACCACAGGAAAGATAGTAAACAGCTCTACCATATGGGTTTCTCCAACACCCTACTTCCATTTTCTTTACTCCTAATGACCACTAATCTATTCTCCAGGCCTGTGACTTTAACTCTAAAATGTGATATAAGTAGAATCCTACAGTACCTAACCTTTGAGAATTATCCCTTTTTACAAAGAATAGTTCACTGGAAATTATGATTAAATTTGTTGTATATATTGATTGTTCGTTTCCTTTAATAGATGAGTACCATTCTTTGGTATCTATTTCCATTCTTCAACCATTTAAGCATAGAAGAATTTTTTTTTCAGCTTGTAGTTAATAGAAGTAAAGCTGCTAGGAACATTTTTCTATGTGATCTCTACCTGATTGTGCAGGCAAATGCAAGTATGATTTCTCAGTAATAGATAAACCCAAAGTGCATCTCCATACCATGTAATAACTACCAAATAACTCATGACAGCTGTTCTGCTTTGCATTACAACCAGAAAGATATGTCATTCAGATTTTGCCTAATTTGGCAGCATTTTGTATTTTAATTAAAAATTTAACTTTAGTTATTTTAGTAGGTACACAGCAGAACTTTCTCTAACACATGTCATTGGAACATCTTTACAGATGACATCATTTAATATACATTATTTAATAATAAACAGTAAAAATATCATTTTACATATATATATAATTGTCAATTTTTCTTCATATTTATATGAAAATGTCTTTATGACATCACTATGTACAATAAACACATGCTGATAAAATATTATGTTAAAATATGACAAAAATTTATATTAACTATCAAATTCTTATTTTTCCAGACTCTATATTCCTTACATGTATTTCATCAGGTAAACATGAAAACAACTTTATAAAGTAATTACTATTGTTTTCCATTTTTAAATAGAAGTAACTAATGCACACAGTTTAGTTTTTAAAACTTGCCCAAAATATCCCATAGCTAATAAGTGTCCCCATTCAAACCCAGTATCCTGATCCAGCAGCCCAGGTCTGCTTTGACTCTTGACTCAATATTTCTTCTTCCAGAAGGGAAGTAAAATCATTATTAGTTTGGGCTTTTAAGGGTCAAGCTTTAGTCATTTGAGTCTAAGAGTTACATTTGAATGTCTTGTAATCCACGTAGTACATTGCCCCAGAACTTTTGATACAATGTTTAACTAGGACAAATATTGGGTTGTTATACTATCAAAATGTGCTTGTGTATTTAGGAAATACTCTAGTACTTAAACAACTTCAACTTAATTTAGGGAAACTTTTTTAGAATCTCAGGCTTTTTTTTTTTTTACTGTACATGGCTAGACTAAAGAATAGTAATTAATATGGAGATTATATTTCCTTACATGTTGTGTAGATACATAATAAGAATGGAGAAGGTAATGTACTATTATTAACTAAGCCTCCAAAAGTTAGAAGGTTATGCTGATAAAGGTTATAGTGCTATATTTTAGAATTCTCTATATGGGAAAAATTGTTGATATTTTGAGCTTTCAAGAATTAGCCCACTTAAGTATGAGGTTGATTTTTCAGGGACTTCAATAATAATATTAACAGAGCTTACATTGTATGTCAATGTTTTCAATAAAAATGTGTTCTCTGATTGAACGTATATTCCTAAATTCATTTTTTCTCAATTGTAGCTTAGTAATTAGGCTGTTTCTTCTATCTTGGTCAGTTAATGGACAACATGCCATTTTAAAATAATTGTATGTTATATGAAAACTGAGCAGATTGAGTTCAAATGCTTACAGCTTAATATCTTACCCCAGTAAAACATTTATGGTATTGCTGAGCTTTGTGTCTCTTTCACTCTTAATGTAATCATGAATACAAATATTATTCATTTTTTCAATAATTCTCCAGGAGAAAATGATAGAGTTCATCATTTAAGGGAATAATGTATTGTTTTTGAGATTTTATTTTATTTTATTTTATATGTGTAATTGCATGTAAACAATGCCTTCAGAGGCCAGAAGAGGGTGTTAGATCCCTTGGGACTCAAGTTACAAATGATTATGAGCCACCATATGAGTGCTGAGAATTGGAGAAGAGTTTTCAGGAAGAGTAGCCAGTGCTCTTAACCATGATGTAATCTCTCCAACCCTGGAATGATGTATCTAATCATCTTAAAACCAAAAACAAAGACATCTGGGGACAGTAGGAATATTCAATGTGATAAGATTATAGGAAAAAAATGCAGTGGCTTTCAGTCACACATGGACACTAATAACTTTCATGTTTATGATTGATTCATATAAAGGTTATGTCTCAAATTTTAATTACCTGTGTGCACAGTAAGTGCATTTGTGCCGTATGGAATAGTCAATACAAATAGTTGCTGAAAGGCTTACAAGTTCTTCATAATTTTATTAATTCTGTCAGAGAATTTCATAAGTCCTACTAACATTTTCATTTGATTCTGAAATGTATAGTCTCTAAATTTTTAACGTTTTGAAATATGCTGTTTAATTGAACTTAAATTTCCAACCTCCTTGCCAATACTTTGGTAAAGCAATGAACAGGTATGTGGCCCTCATTGAAAACAGACATCACTGTGAACATTTATTATTTATCTAGTAACTGAGATAGATAATTCACAAATTGTTAACTAAAGAGAATATTTAATTTTAATTTAATTTAGATTCTTAACTGCAACTCAAAATTCATAAAATTACTAATTGGTGATATAATATTAATATGAAAATTATAGGATGCAAAGGAGCATAGCATAGATTTGAAAAGTGGAAAGTTATTATAAATGGAGGAGGTAGTTCCCATTGGAGCATTATATAAATGTTTAAAGTAGTAACTAAGTGATTAATAATACTTAAGGAAAAATACACAAAATGAAAAAGGCTGAATTCCATTTTGTAATTTAGATATTTGAAAAGGAATTTCTCATTGTATTCTAAGCAATGCAATTAAAGATGAAAGAAGTGGCCAAATTTTTTTGGAATAGACCATAGTATTTCAAAACTAAGAAAGATTAGTACTATCTATGGATCATGAGAAATCTACCCCTCTGATGCTAAGCATGTTACCTCCAATGACATTCAACTGACTTCTAAGTGACACTGTTAATATGAAGGCACATGAAGCTATATAAAAAAGATAAAATTTTAATTTAAATAAAAACTTAGGGAAAATCTTGGTATTATTTGATATTAAAAGTTATATTTGATGCCAAAAATGAAGTAAGAGTAGTCAGACTCAGAAATATACAGGCAATGTGTGTGAAAAGTATTTTTGTTGTAGAACATGAATACCTGGAAGTGGTTCAGAATAGTCTGTGAGTTCTACATAAGGTCATTCCTATATTCTTCTGGTCTCTCTCTCTCTCTCTCTCTCTCTCTCTCTCTCTCTCTCTCTCTGTGTGTGTGTGTGTGTGTGTGTGTGTGTGTGTGTGTGTGTGTGTGTTGGAATATTACATAGCCAATCTCCAAAACCTCTATTTTATAGATCTTACATTTTCCCCAAAACTATTTGTAACAAGAATGAGCAAGTGAGCTAGAACAAAAGCTAAACCGAGGATGGGAATAAGATGCTGAGAGGGAAGAGCAAAATGCACAGGTGTTCTCCAATGTTTTAAAGTCCAATAGAGAAGGAACCAGCAAAAACAGTCTCATCTCTGACAAATAATGCTACTCAGTAAGTGGAATGATGGCTGGAGTATGCCAGTGAATTTACATCAGAAGGAACAGAGATATGCAGAAAGCTGGTTTGTAGAGTGGTGGGATGTGAGATAGATCATTGATGTAAGGAGTTAACTAGATATTAACATTCTAATAAGTCTAAACATGCAAAAAAACATGATATGGTATACTTGGTCATGAGAGAATTTGTTTTTAAGATTTTTGGGTAATATAATCTTGAAAAAGTTATGGAGGAATAATCAGTGTTTTCAACTGCTGGGAGAATCAAAGATGAAAAACTATCAATTGTTCCTGCCTAGTGAGGTAACTTTATATTATGAAGTCTTTACTTTCATTATTTATATAAATTGTTAATTAAAACAGTAAAAATAAAGTTTACAAGGTATTTATACAGTGTATAGAAAACATAA
>CAJQZJ010028244.1:49754-63674 GCA_907164525.1 Lophiomys imhausi | reverse complement strand
TAAAAATAAAGTTTACAAGGTATTTATACAGTGTATAGAAAACATAAAAATGTTGATGTATAACCTGTACATTAGATTGACATGATATATCACATATACCACATATATGATATATTTATATTTATATATAGGTTATAGTGAAAATACTTTTTGAAAGTAAAAAGATTAAATGTTAACATAGATTATGGAGACTGTAAAAGTGGTTGAGTATCAGATAACATGTAAAGAAACTGCATTTGAAAAATAAGGCAAACATATACTATTTTAAAAAATCAGAAACATATGAGGAAAAGACTGAAACCAAAACAAATGACTGACAGATTTGAAAACAGAATATTTGAGGAATTCCTATCTGATGGCTGTCCTATCATATCACTTAAGCATGATTAAATTATCTGTAGAGAATAAAGAGAAACAGAGAAGGCATCAATGTATCTAATAATGGAGGATGTTTTAGAATACTTTTTATGTAAGGTAGATCAAGATATCATGGAATAATATTGAGATTTTGGGTAAGTCAGGCTGTTGATAGAATTAAAAATGGAACTTTGTTTATGCATGTTCATTTGTCTGAGTGCAGACAAAGAAATAGTACAAATGGATTTTTCTATTCTAGCAAATATTCTATTTACTATTCTAGTTGGAGGTATTGAGCACACTGACAAGAAAGACTTGGAGTAATAATAACAGAGTGATTAAAATGAAAGATTGTATATGTAGAAAGCATACAGAATCCAGAAAATGGAGAGGATGATGGGCCTAGGGCCTTAAAGAAATAGCTTGAGCTAGTTGTTTTAAAAAATTGCACTGTGCTGTGGGAAAATGATCCAATCCAGGCCAAATTAAGTTATATAAAGGCAGGTTTATTGGATACAATAAGGGAAGAGAAGCAGCATGTGCATACAGAGAGAGAGAAGAGAGAGTGGGGGAAGGAGGCCGAGACGGGAAAGAAAATGAGGAGAAGAGGGAGAGAGAGAGAGAGAGAGAGAAAGAGAGAGAAAGAGAGAGAGAGAGAGAGCCCCCAAGATGTTGGGATTATATTGGCAAAGACTTGTTGGGGCGGGGCATGCCCCATAACAGGTAGAAGCTAAGGCATGCTGGGAGAATGTGGACCTCAAGCAGACCTAACATCCCAGACTTTTGTTGGTAATAAATGAATAGGGACAAAGCATGGTCTGGCTACTTCCTGTTGACATTATGGGTGTTGGAATTGTGGGTGTGAGGGGGGCAAGAGCTGGAATGTTGGTCAGTTCCAGGAAGAGCAGACTGTTTTCTTGCTGTCCAGGTTCTGCATGACCATTTAGAGACATGAAGGCTGCAGCTAGAGAAGTTTGTAGTATTTAATTGGTTGGAAATCTGCTGGAACAGATACATATTAGGGGAAGGAGGTAAAATTAAGTAGCTAAGGTGAAAAAATTTTAGGCCCATGGTCTTGCCAGTTGGGGTGGCCCCAAAATCAGGGAGGAGGGGTCCCATCCTCCAGCAACAGGCAGGAGGGGAAATAGGCTATACTTATCTGAGTCCATTTGACCTGTAGATTTCAGTGGATTCCCTAAGACTTACAAGAATTTAGGTTTACAAAAAGAGATAAATGTTAGGAATAATCTGAAGCATCCCTCATTCCTTTCATGTACCTTTAATCACTTTCCTGTCATCCTCCAACCTTAATAACTTGCATTTATGGACCTTAAAACACCTTCTAAGACCCTCAGACACTTGCTTTGAAACTTTCCTTCATAATTTGCATTTAACAACTTTGAATAATTTTACACCCTCTGAACTTAAGTTTTCATATCCTCAGACCTTTATACAATTTCTTGGATCCTCAGAACTTGTATAAACTTTAAACCTTTTTCTTTTTATCTAACAGAGACATGAGTAGTTATTACTGAGAACAATCACTGTAAAACAAGTTCTTTTAAATAAAGGAACAGTAAAAAGTTACACCTGTTTATATTTTAATATGAAGCCTGTTATCAAGAAAAACCTCTTTCCCAGCTGTCAATCCTATCAGAGATTTGAGGAGAATAATTACTGCAGGAATTATAATTCAACAGCCTATGTATGGTTTATTATGACAGATGCTACCCTGTTACCCAGTCGGACTTCCCATAAGGTTCCTATGATGTTGATGGCTTCGTTGTGAGACAAGCCCCAGGGTAGCATCAGTCTTTAGCTGTCAGCCCTGGTAAATATGAGAGGCCTTTCTGTGGAGTAGGAGATTGGGAGGCTGATCCCATTTTGTCTAGGCAAAACGGCAATCAACTTCTCCAGGTGTCTTGTTGGTCCACAGCTCAGGCCTTAGCGGCAGGAAAGCAGTGGAGCAGTTTTACCTTCTTTGTTGTGCCAGTGTTATAGGAGGCCTAGGGATCACTGTTAGAAGCTGGGGTCTCTGTCATAATAAGCTATTTAATTAAACATTTTAATGCCATATTCTACAAATCTCTTGACAAGCTGGAGGGCTAGCTTATCTGGGTTAAATAACTTTGTATTTTGTTATCTGGTCCAAATTGTAGCTTGAATATTGTGAAGTTGCATTATTAAATTATCCTTAACAGTTTGCATTAAGGAGTAGCTTTAGTAATTATTAAAATAAAGTACCTTTTAAGCAACTTATGAAAAAAATGGCCCTAAAAAAACATTGCAGTGAAGGGTCATATCTTTACCACAATAAAGATGGCCATGGGTCATGTGATTGCCCTTAGTAAAGATGGCAGCGAAGGCAGGACTCTCTCCCCTCCATCCCACAGTCAAAATGGTGACCACTCACGTGGTGATTGTGGAGATGGCAGTGGAGGCAGCATCACAGGGCATTTAAAAGAACCAGACTGGTCAGGGCACATACCAGGCAGCAGGCAGCAGCTGGAGTCAGGCAAAGGGAAGGAAGGGGGGAGGGGTAAAATAAAACATTATCCAAAAAACCTGGTTTAAAATAAGAACTTAGCAGCACAAACTGTAGTCAAACTTCAGACTAGTGAATAACTATCTCTAGCCTTTGCTGGAATCCCAGGAATATAAATCGGCATCCCGACTTTATAATGTCCTGGGATCAGAAGAACAGGGAGGATGATTTTTGACAAAATATCTTTTATCAGAAAACTCCTCTAGAACAAAGGCCTGGCCTCTATTCAATGACTAACCTTTGTGTGGCCACAACTTGGAAAAGCTAATCAGGAGGGAGTCATGGACCCCCAAAAAGCAGCAACTAGAAAAAAGTTACTGTGTCCAAATTTCAGACAATTGTAACCACGAGAGGAGAGTGCAAACTTTAGCGAGAAATAACCAGTGCTTAGGAGCAGCCCCTGTCCAGACTTTGGTAGGGCATGACCTCCACTGAGTCAAGGCACCAGATATTTTTAAAAAATTGCACTGTGCTGTGAGAAAATGATCCAATCCAGGCCAAATTAAGTTATATAAAGGCAGGTTTATTAGGTTTATTGGATAGGAGATGGGAAGAGAAACAGCATGCACATGGAGAGAGAGTGAGGGAAGAAGGCAGAGAGGGGAGAGAAAGTAAGGGGGAGAAAGAGAGAGAGAGAGAGAGGAAAAGGATGAGGAAGAGGAAGAGAGAGGAAGAGCATGACCCTCCAAGATGTCGGGATTATACTGGCAAAGGCTTGTGGGGTGGGGCATGCCTCATAACAAGTAGAAGCTGAGGCATGCTGTGAGAACCTGGGACTCAGGCAGACCTAAAATTAGTAAGTGAGGCTTACTTACTATATACTTGTGTTGTTGGAAGGAAAAAATTTCAGTATGATATACAGGATAAATCTTGAGTAATACTGAGTATCATCAAAATATGATGTTGGATAGGTTTTCCATGTGACAACTCAATTTCCAGGGACTATGACAATAACAGAGGAAAGCAATCATTTGAGCTAGCTACTAACGTTCTTTTTTTTTTTTTTTTTTAGTTTTTCAAGACAGGGTTTCTCTGTTTCTCTGTGTAACAGCTCTGGTTGTCCTGAACTCACTTTAAATAAAATGGGTGTCTCACAAGAGTTTTAAGAAAATGAAAGAGAGGCAGAGATGTAACTATGTTCTAGCATGCTTATCTAGGATGCTCATAGCCCTGGGTTTAATAACTAGCACCACAACAAAGAAACAAAACAAATGAAATGAAAAAAGAGAGAGAAGGCCTTTTGTGAAGCAAGAGCATAATGATAATTATTAGCCCCAATTTAACCCATGGGCCACTTAGGACATGAACATTACTTAGGAATACCAGCCCTGGATTCAAATTACCTAGATTCCATTACTGGTTCCATATCTTTGAATGTGTATAACTTTGAGAAGTATATATTGTCATTTCAGCTTCATCTGTGTATAATGTGGACAAAATTATGTCACTTGAGGGATTTCTGTGATGACTAAAATAAATTCATGAAATTTATTTATAAAAATAAAATTATAGTATAGCTTATTAGAGTTCTTGTACGTTGGAAATCCATCATAAATGATGACTAATGCCTTAGTCAGTGTTCTATTGCTGTGAGGAGAAACCATGACCATAGCAACTCTTATAAAAGAAACCATTTAATTAAGGGCTTTATTACAGTTCATTATCACCATGCTAGAAAGCATGGTGGGGAGCATAGCAGCATGCAGGCAGAAAAGGTGTTGGAGAAGTAGCTGAGAGTTCTACAACCAGATCCACAGGAAGAAGGAAGAGAGCAACACTCAGCCTGACTTGGGCTTCTGAAACCTAAAAGGCCACCCCTAGTACCATACTTCCTCCAACAAGGCCACACCTCCTAATCCTTTTCAAATAGTGCCACTCCCTGATCATTCAGATATATGAGCCTCTGAGAGCCCTTCTTATTCAAACCACCATAGCTATTTACTAAAACACTAAAGAGTAAATCACCTTTTCTTAAGAGATGGAAAAACTTTCTTATTAGTCATCTATTTGTTAGTAAAAGAAATTTCTGGGGAAACTGGTAAGGCTCTGAGGATTTACTAATTTTGTAAGGAAACTTCTTGAAGTGTGAAGGTATTATAGGCAAATAAATAGTGAGTAGGATGACCATTTATGGAGCTGAGGATCATCAATGAGGCAAGAACTTGGATAGCTTTATGTTTCTGTGTGCACATCATCCACATAGCCTCTCTACAATAAATGAATGTGATATACTTGTCCTAATAATCATTTAAGGAAAGGTTATGCTTTGCTTTAGCTAATCCATATACATGTGGTCTGGGAAGGGGGCCTTGTAGGTGTGATGTGGTGTAGGATACTGTTTACCTTTTTGGTGTTAACAGCCTACCTAATCTGGCGACCATGGGAACATGAGAATAAGCTGTGTGGCTTACATTGGAAGCACCAGGGATGTCCATTTTTCATACTGTCTAGAAGTCTAGTAAGTATTCCTTCCCTTTGCTTTAATCTTGATAATATATTTCTTGTCCTTCCTGGTCAAATTGGAAGATTTCCAGGAAACCCACAATTCCAAAGACTGGAAACCACACAGCTCTGAGGTGGGACTTAGAAGCCCATGGAGGTATGAGCCCAGAAGAGGAGGGACAAATCTAGAGTGACTGTCTGTGCCTCCAGGAGAGGACAGCAGCAAGCTGGGTAAATACAGCCTTTATACAGGATTTTTTGGGGAGGAGGAGTTTTCTAAGGCAGAGATTTCCAGAGAAAGGGTTGGTGGGATTTCAAGCCCAGAGCTTAGGGATTGGTGTGTTTTTGTTCAGACTTTTCACCGAAAATTAGCATAAATCTGGAAGGGGACCCCCTTGGGGGCTGGAGATGGCCCTTGTGATAGAGGTTGAAACTACAATTCTGACAGAGAGGTGTGTGTTTGGGGGGGTCTGTTAACTCATCCTTTAAGGGGTTTACACAAATTTAAACTCTAAGATAAACAAAACAACTTTCCTCAACTAAACTATGAATTTATACTTAGCGGTCCTGGAACCTGGCTGGCCGTGTCAAACCATGTAAAGCTCCCTGCTTCAGGAGAATGGCTAGTTTATACATTGTTGTCACAGAGATGGACACAGAGCCCACAAACAGCCTTCCCTTCCACTGAGTTCCCTCTCAGCAGGAGCCCTAACTGAAGACTCCTGTGTTTCTGGCTCCAGCTTCCCAGTGTTTTTTCAGGCATCTGATCCCAGGAACCAGAGGTGGAGATTTAGCCTCAGCACCTCTAGAGTCCCAGGGTGTTACTGTCTAAGAGGTATAGAGGGGCCAGCAGCACTGCCTGAAGATTTTAGCCCCCCTTTCAGGGATCACAGGGGATGATACCCAGAGGAGTTTCAGGGCTGAAGAGGAGACACCCAGGGAAAGATGTAGGGGGAGCCCAGAGGCAAAACTTGAAGTAGTGGGGCCTGACTGCTGGAGCTCCTCATTTGGAGGCCTGGACACTTTTCTCTAAAGTATACAAAGTTTTTTTTTTTTTAATGTTTATTAACTACTTCAAGCCACATCTCCATCACAGTGCCCCCCTACACTCCTCCCCATCCTATGCTCCCTCCCTCCAGTCCTACTCCTTCAGAGTGGGGTGTCCCCACACATTAGTCCCCCACCCCAATTCAGCAGTCACATGAGGGCCAAGAGCATCCTCATATACTGGGGGCCTAATGGCAGCACCACTAGGGCAAAGTGTCTCATCAACAAAGTCTATGTTCCTATTTCTTTTGGTATGTTGGTTGTACAATAGTTATCCTGTAGTATATGGCTCAAATCCAATTATAAGTAAATAGATGCCATGTGCATCCTTCTGAGTCTGGGTTATTTCACTCAGGATGAGCTTTTCTATTTCCATCCATTTGGCTGCAAATTGCATGATTTCGTTGTTTCTGATAGCTGAGTAGTATTCCATTGTGTAAATGTACCACAGTGATGAATGTCATTCATCAGTTGAGGTACAGAATAAATGTGGAATTACAAAAAAGTATACAAACTTTAAAAGTATACAAAGTTAAAGGGAGTCTATGGCAGAGAATGCTTTCCATGTGCCTTGAGTCTTGGAATAGCCTACAGGATTTCTATTAAGGATCCTTACTATTGTCACAGTTGACTTATTTCTTTACTGTTCTGTTTACTGGAATGTGAAGACCATAGGAGTAGATTGTCTCTCTCATTTAGCATACCATCTCTTCTGTCCAGAACTGGTATTTAAATAAAGATGCTCCTTCCTTTCAATTTAAGAGATTCATATTACCTTAAAATGATTTACCTCATGCTATATGTGGAGTTACTTTTCCTCATACAAAAAATATTGCTATTAAGTACCTTTTCTTCAGTGCTCATCATTCGTAATATACTGTTCTTATGTTTTAAAAACATGAAACCATAGTGAGTCATTAAAGCACAAACTAATAATCTTTGCATACTAGTATACAGAATTACATTCTTTCTGAATTTATAATTGTTTCTGTAATGCTTTATTCATTTGTTTCACTTTACTAAGTCCTCAGTAATAAAGAAAGTTTGATTCATCCAAGATGCTGTACTTGAAAATAGGCAAAGGGGATATTACAGGTTGCCAATGTTTTTTTTTTTTTTCACTAAAGTGCACCTACTCTGTGACAGACTCTTCACTTTCATTACTCTGAAAATTAAAGCTAAAAGAAGTTTCAGGGATAAACTCTCAGTAACTTCAGTATTCAGTATTCAGTAGCTCAGTATGAAGTATTCAGAATATCCACCATTACATTTCTGGGGGCATGGTCAAATGGTAAACTTTCATCAATGCAAGTGAAAAATATTTTAATAAAAGAATTATTTTCCTGGAAAATTGTAAAATAGTGTCTCTCCAGACATTTATATTGGTAATTCCAAGGAATTCCAGATGGCTATTTTTAGTGTAAAGAGCATGTTTAATATTTTAATTGAGTATCTGCTAAAATCAGCATTTTTTACTTACGGTAAGTAAAAGCATATAACGACTAGTGACAACCTTCATCCTATCTTTTGTTCCATTCTGCTGATTTACAGTCGATTTCTAGGGCTATCTCAACACTGAATCAGAAATAACATAGTGACAGCAATTGTTTTGTGTCAGTAATATACCCTAACATAAAACTTAAAAAAAAAAGATGGCCAGATCTAGCACTCTTGAGATCTCTTTTATGTTCACTTCACACCTGGTCCAATGTACACAAAACATGCCTATCTATAGCTGGGCCTTTTGGCTACCTTATTTGAGTTCCTATATGTACCACCTTTCTCCACCCCAATCCCTTCCAACTTCTCAACACTAGGTAGGCGAGAAAGAAGGTTAGAGTGGAAAGGGGGCATAGACCTCTTTAGACTACTTCCTGCTGATTAGCAGCATCGAGTTCTTTGGGCAAGTTCAGTCTTCTAAGTCAGAATACCAGCAACTAGCAATCCAGTCTAGTCTACAAAGTGTACATTAGTTACTATTTTTTCTCAAAAGTAGAAGACACGGTTCATAAATAGAGAATTACATTTGTGTTTTCCCCATTTCTAGATCCTACCATAATCTCCAGGTCAGTTCAGTGTAAGTCACTGAATCCTTAATAATTATTTCTGCCTTTCATAAATCCAGTTAAAGAAAAGAATACAAAGAATAACAATAGGTATATATTTTGAGTGGGCATTACAGTTTTAGAAGAAATCTTTTATTGTGGGTACTAATGAAATGTGAAGAATGGCCTCTCATAGTCTCTGGCAAACAGTCTGATTTCTTAAAGTCTTAGAAGCTGGTGTAAAGATTTGATGGACCAAGTTCACTGCATAAATATGTCAATGTATCTGCCTTTTGATCTCGGAAGAGAAAAACCCTGACTTCTTGACTACTCATTGAAAGAAGTAGCTTTAGGCTATAGTAATAAGATTTTTTTCTTGCTTGCCTGTCTTAGACGGAAAACCCCACAGTGGTGTAGACTGCCCCTTCCCCTCTGTCCCCAACCTTCCCTGGTACCACCTCTGCCTGCCATTCCAGACAGCAGTGACCATCCAGGAGCACACTCCCACCCCCTTGCCTACCTTGTCTCAAGGGTATCTCTAGAGCAGTGTGGTCTTCCCCCTGCCCATCACACCCCTTCTCCCAGGCTCCATCTCTGCCTGCAATTCCAGACCCAGGCAGCCATCAAGAACCACGAGTGGAGGTCCCCCTCCCCACCTGCCAGGTCACACAGCCATTCACTGAAGTGGTCCAGACTATTCTTCCCCTCAATCCCCCTCCCCCATATCCCTGGTGCCACCTTTGCTTGTAACCACAGAGCCAGGAAGCCACCAGGGACCACCAGATGAGGTTCTGTTCCCAACCCATTGCTTGCCAGACTGCACAGGCAAACTTGACAGTGGTGCAGTTTGTCCCCTGCCCTACACATCCCATCTCCTGGGCACCATCACTACCTGCAACCCAAGACAAAGGTGGCCATCTGGGACCACCAGAAGCTAACTAACATCAGAATCCACCACAGGTGGGAAAACTTCAGAGAGTACCAGTTCTCTCTGTATTCCCAGAGTCCTAGTGCCACCCAGGAAAACTGGAGACCTGTTGCCATCTGTGCCTACCAGTTCTACCTGTAATCCCAGAGGCCTACTACCACCAGGGATCATTAGGCCTACCACACTAGGAACTACCAGATGGCTAAAGGAGAGCATAGGAACAGAAGCAAAAACAAAGAAACAAACAAAAAACCCAGGGCCATATGGTACCACTAGAACCCAGCTATACTGCTACAGCAAGCCCTGACTATTCTAACACACCTGAAATGCAAGAAAATGACCTGAATTCTGATGCTATGAGGATGATAGTGGCCTTAAAAGAGGAAATAAATAAATTCCTCAGAGAAATGCAGGAAAATATAATCAAACAGATGAAGGAAATGAATAAATCCCTTCAAGGAAGAAAAACAATCAAACAGGAGAAGAATGTCCAAGATCTGAAAATAGAAATTGAGACAGTAAAGAAAACACAAACTGAGGCAATTTTTAAGATGGAAAACCTGGTAAAGAGAACAGGAACTACAGACACAAGCATCAACAACAGAATAAAAGAGATGGAAGAAAGACTCTCAAGCCTAGACGATACAACTGATACATTGGTCAAAGAAAATGTTAAGTCTAAAAAGTTCCTGACACAAAACATTCAAGAAATCTGGGACACAATTTAAAGACCAAACCTAAGAATAGTAGGAGTAGAAGAAGGAGAAGACTTCCAGCTCCAAGGTCCAGAAAATATCTTCTATTCAAGAAGATCATAGAAGAAAACTTCCCCAACCTAAAGAAAGAGATGCCTATAAACATACAAGAAGCTTACAGAAAACCACATAGATTGGACCAAAGAAGAAACTTCTCCCTCCACATAATAGTTAAAACACTGAATGTACACAACAAAGATTATTAAAAGCTACAAGGGAAAAATGCCAAGTTGCATATAAAGGCAGACCTATCAGAATTACTCATGACTTCTCAACAGAGACTCTTAAAGCCAGAAGGGCCTGGGCAGATACTTGCAGACCCTACAAGACAATACATGTCATCCCAAACTACTATACTCAGCAAAACTTTTCATCACCATAGATGGAGAAAACAAGATATTCCATGACAAAACCAAATTTAAATGTTACCTATTTACAAAACACAGCCCTACAGAAGGTACTAGAAGGAAAACTCCAACCCAAGGAGACTAACTACATCCAGGAAAACACAAGAAATAAATAACCCCCAAACTGAAAGACCTGGGGGAGGGAAGTCCCTCACCCGAGACACGGGATATCACGGCCAACCAAAAACTCACAAGAGACCATCTTGATGCAATCCGCAAGAGGTTTATTTTGGGGATCAGCGCGCTGAGGTCGAAGCTCGTATCCCACCCAGGGGTAGAGGAGTTTTGACCCCAATTTGGGAGAGAGTAGGGTATTTAAAGAAAAAAACCACAAACTAAGGGGGTGAGGGGAAATACAAGTGGAAAGTACCAGCCCATTATTTAGTTAGTCATGGGGGAAACACTCTATACTTGTTTTTCTCAGGAATGATTTTAATCTTACTTTACCATCTGCTTTGTGGTCAGCTAGTTCCTAGAGCCTGGGGCTCATGTCCTGACTGACCTTCATTCTTGGTTCTGCCTTTTTATGGTCAGCTAAGTTCCTGGAACATAGCTGGCCTGGCTCCACTCTGTCTGCCAGGGGGGAGGCTTTTTAAAATTTCCATTCCTTTCAAAACCAAAAGAAGGTAAGCACACATATATACACTGTACCACTATCATCAAAATAACAGGAATTAACAATTATTTGTCACTAATATCTCTAAATATCAATAGAAAAGACACAGGTTAACAGGATGGATTGGAAAATAGGTCCCATCATTCTGCTGCATACAAGAAACATACTTCAGCAACAAAGACATACATTTTCTCAGGATATGGGGCTAGAAAAAAGTTTTCCAAGCAAATAGACCCAAGAAGTAAGCAGGAGAAGCCATTCTGATATTCAATAAAATAGACTTTCAACTGAAATTAATCAAAAGAGACAGGAAGGATACTTGATACTTATTAAAGTATAAATCCACCATGATAACATCTCAATTCTGAACATTTATGCCCCAAATGTAAGGGTACCCTCATTCATAAAAAGGAAAATACCAAATCTTAAATCACACATTGATCCATACACATTAAGAGTGGGAAACTTCATTTCTCCACTCTCATCAGTGTACAGATCATCGAGACAGAAACTAAACAAAGAAATTATGAAACTAAGAGAAGTCTTGAATCAAATGTACCTAACAGATATCTATAGAACATTTCATCCAAACACAAAAGAATATACCTTCTTCTCAGCACCTTATGGAACCTTCTCCAAAATTGACCACATACTTGAAGCAAGTGTCAATAGATACAAGAGAATTGAAATAACTCCTTGAATCTCATCAGATCACCATGGATTAAAATTGGACTTCAAAAACAATAGAAATAACAGAAAGCCTACATACTCATGAAAACCGAACATCTCTCTACTCAATGACCACCATGTCAGGGAAGAAATAAAGAAAGCAATTAAAAAATTTCTAGAATTCAATGAAAATAGAGGTACAACATACCCAAACTTATGGGACACAATCAAAGCAGCCCTGAAAGGAAAGTTCATAGCACTAAGCACCTTCATAAAGAAATTGAAGAATTTTCATTCTAGCAATTTAAAAGCACATATGAATGATCTAGAACAAAAATAAGCATTCATACTTAAGAGGAGTAGATGACAGAAAATAATTAAACTTGGCTAATATCAATATCCTAGAAACAAAGAGAAAAATAGAAAGAATCAATGAAACCAAGAGCTGGTTTTGTGAGAAAATCAACAAGATAGATAAACCCTTAGCCAAACTAACTAAAAGGCAGAGAGACAGTATCCAAATTAATAAAACCAGAATTGAAAAGGGGAACATAAAAATAGACTCTGAGGAAATCCAAAGAATCATAAGGTCTTACTTCAAAAGCCTGTATTCCACACAATTGGAAAATAAAAACAAAATGTATGATTTTCTTGATCCATTCCATTTACCAATGTTAAATCAGGGTTAGATAAACAAATTAAACAGTCCCATAAAACCTAAGGACATAGAAGCAGTTATCAAAAGTCTCCCAGCAACAACAACAACAACAAAAAGCCCTGGGCCATATGGTTTTAATACAGAATTCTATCAGACGTTCAAAAAACAAACAAACAAACAAACAAACAAAAAACTAGTACCAATACTCTTCAAACTATTCCACAAAATAGAAACAGAAGGAACTTTGCCAAGCTTATCAATCACCTTATCAAGCCACAATCACCTTGATACCTAAACCACACAACTAAGAAAGGCAATTTCACACCAAACTCCCTCATGAAAATTGATTTAAAAATACACAATAAAATACTGGCAAACAGAATCCAAAAACACATCAAAAATATCACTCATGGTGTTCAAGTAGGCTTCATACCAGGAATGTAGAGATAGTTCAACATACGAAAATATATCAATGTAAAACAAATGGAAGAAAAAAAAAGCCACATGATCATCTCATTAGATGGTGAAAAAAATCTTTGACAAAATCCAACACCCATTCATGCTAAAAATTCTGGAGAGATCAGGTATACAAGACCCACACCTAAACAAAATAAAGGCAATATAAAGCAAGCTCATAGCCAACATCAAATTAAATAGAGAGAAATTTTAAGCAATTCTACCAAAATAAGGGATAAGACGAGGCTGACCACTTTTCTCATATCTCTTCTCAATATAGTTCTTGAAGTTCTAGCTACAGCAAAATGACAACTAAAGGAGATATGGAGGATACAAATTGGAAAGGAAGAATTCAAATTATCCCTATTTGCAGATGATATGATAGTAAGCATAAGTGACCCCTAAAACTCTACTAGAGAATTCCTATGATAAACACCTTCAGCAAACTGGATGGATACAAATTAACTAAGAAAAAAAAATCAGTGTCCCTCATTTATACAAATGATAAATGGGTCAAGAAAGAAATTAGGAAAACAACTCCTTTCATAATAGCCACAAACAATATAAAATACCTTAGTGTAACAATAACCAAGCATATAAAAGACCTGTTTGACAAGAATTTCAAGTCCCTGAAGAAAGAAATTGAAGAAGATAGCAGAAGATGGAAATATCTCCCATGCTCTTGGATTGGTAGGACTAAAATAGTAAAAATGACCCTCTTACCAAAAGCAATCTACAGATTCAATGCAGTTATCATCAAAATTCCAACACAATTCTTTACAGAACTTGAAAGAACAATTCTCAACTTGATATGGAAAAATAAAAAACACAGGATAGCGAAAACAGTCCTGTACAATAAAAGAACCTCTGGAGGTATCATCATCCCAGACTTCAAACTGTACTACAAAGCAATAGTAATAAAAACCACATGATATTGGCATAAAAACAGACAAGTTGACCAATGGAATTGAATCAAAGACCCATAAATAAAACCA